>SNQJ01S0202665.1:0-16742 GCA_010110895.2 Picea sitchensis | reverse complement strand
AGTAATCCAACAGAGGAGATATGGCTTAGTGAAGATGGAGAACCCTTATAAGTTATCTAGAAGCTCTTAGAAGGTCAAAGAAGTCAATTGTTCTATAAGATCATAGAAGAAGTTTTCTAGTCAAAGTGGTTGTAACTAGGAGTTAATCATGGGTAAAGTTGTTGCAATAAGAAAATAATTGAAAATAAATTAGTTCCAATAAGAAGTGGTGAGTTTACTAATTGTGGATAAAGTAGCTGCAAGTGGGTAAAGTAGTTGAAAGTGGGTTATCCATAAAAGAGGGAAGTTGGGTAAAATAATTAGAATATCCACTACTACATATTGAAACATTTGCGACAAAAGTACCCTTTCGTTGCAAAATTGAGGATAAAGAGTTGAATTTTTCAATTTTTTGTATAAATCCATCTTGCATTTGTTGCTCTTGAGACAAAAATAGTTGTATGTCTCAAGAGCGAGAAACATGAATATAGTGGACTCCAATCGCTCTTGCGACGACATTTAGTTATTTTCATAAGAGCGACGATCCAATGATGATTGTTACACTATTTGACAAAGTCAACATTGACCGTTACACTATTTGACAAAGTCAACATTGACCATTACACTATTTGACAAAGTCAACATTGACTTGGTCAATGTTTGTCTCTCTTGCGACGAAAAAAATATCTATAAATATTTTGCAAATTAGAGATGTGACAATCTTACTATAACAACGACGGTTTAGAAAGGGTATTTTTGTGTGGAAGAATGTCGCTAAATATTATAGGTGGGAAAAAAAGTAAAGAGGGTGAAAAGGGTGATGGTAGATGTTATTTCCCTTGCAAAATATGTTGCACTACACGTCTCGTAAGAATTTTAATAGCAACAGCTAAAAAACATTGTAGGAAATATGAGCACATTGATGGGGGATCGAATGAATATCGTCCTATGGTAATTAGCTCTATATTCATTATCGGTTTTATAATTATTATTAGATTATATATATATATATATATATATATATATATATATATAGTTTTAATATTTGTTATACACATTAATTTTTCATGATTGTTTGTAATTATAAGAGTTAGAGTTTTCCCTCATTTATCTTCTGTGAATATTACTATATATATATATATAGTTTTAATATTTGTTATACACACTAATTTTTCATGATTGTTTGTAATTATAAAGTTAGAGTTTCCCTCTATCTTTCTGCAGAATATTGCACCAAGTAGTAGTAGAAATGATGTTTTACAAGATGAGGAACATGATCAAGAAAATGAGGATCTCATGGAAGAAGATGATGGGACAAATCAAGTTAATGATCCCATGGAAGAAGATGATGGGACAAATCAAATGATGGGACAATGATGGTATTTATGATGAACCTCTATTAGAAAATGCAAATAAATGACTTTATAAACGCTTAAGAGAAAATCTTATCTCTGCTACATTGCTTCTAGTGAACTTAAATGTTATGAATAATTTGTCGAATACTTGTATGAAACATATCCCAAGGCATGTAATATGTTTCATCGCATTTACATAAATGATGACTTTTTTCTATTTTTTTAGTGTTAATTAATGTGTAAAATAAGAATGCAATTTTTACGATTAATATTCTTTACATTTACTAGTTATTTGTTATGTTGTATATTGTTAGGTGATTTTTTTTTACCATTGTCAAATATTTTACCTCGCACATATCGAGATTTTCATTCCATTATGAAAGACATTGGAATGGATTATCAAACTATAGATGCATGTCCTAATGATCATATTATATATTATGGACAAAATGCTTCGAAAATAGAATGTCCACAATGTCTTATCAATAGATATCGAACCAATCAAGTAAAAACAAGGGTGCCTTGAAAGGTTCTTCATGATATTCCCATAATTCCATGTTTACAATGATTGTTCAGGTGTGAAAGCATAGCACAATTTATGGATTACCATGCATGTAACAAAAGTGGAGATGGTGTTCTTCAAATTCTTGATGATGGTTATGCATTTAGGGAAATTGAGGGAAAATGGGAATATTTCAAAGATGAACCTCATAATGTTAGGATTTCATTGGCAGCTGACGATGCTAATCCATTCAAAGAGCTTAGGTCTATTTACTCAGTGTGGCCTATTTTTGTTATCAACAATAACATTCCTCCTTGGATGTCAATAAAGACAAACCACATAATGTTGACAATGATTGTTCCAGGTATTTGTTTACATTAATTTTTTGAATGTAACATTTTCATTTGTTTCATTTTTTGCATAATATATTTTATTTACTTATATATACATATCATGGTTATATTAATTATGTGTAATTTCAAACAATTAGGTAAGTACCAAGTTAAATATATGAATGTATATATAGAGCCTCTTATCGATGAGCTACTAAAGTTATGGACTGGCATCACTATGTATGACATCTGAAACCCAATTGGGGAGAAGAAATTTAAATTTTGTGGAATACTTTTATGAACAATTCATGATGCCCCAGGACTAACACATTTTTGTGGCATGTAGCATTCTATTTCTCTTTAAATATACAGTATAATTTTTTAAAGATATCATGATGCATGTTTAATTTTTAAATAATCTCATCGTATAATTGGCATTAATTCATATATTGTAGGTCTTCAAACAAAGGGTAAATTTGCATGTCCAATTTGTGGTTCTGAGATGAAGTATCATCATTCAAATTTTTTAGGAAAGGTAGTGTTTGATGAGTATAGGGACCTCCTCCCTAAGAACCATAGGTATCGTACTACTGAGAAACATCTTTTCAATGGGAAATAAGAGGCTGGTTTAAATCCACGAAGAATGACACCTCACCTATGGAGGTTGGAATATAATAGAAATCATCAAGGTACACAATTTATTTATGTATCGTATATGTAATGTTTTGAATTTTGTTTTAATCATTGAATTTATTTTACCGTATTTGATCATTATTCTTGTGATTTATTTTATGCTTCATGAAGGTCGCCATCATGAAGGTATTAATAATTGGCTTCCATGATGAGTGAAATGTTATCCCACTCAAATTATGAGGTTTCCCTACTATGAGGAGCTAAATATAGCTCATTTGTTTGATACAATGCACATCGAGAAGAATGTGACATAAACGTTATGGCGAATCATAGACGGTAGGAGGGATAAATAAAAAATTGTCAAAATTTGTACCGATATTCAGTAATCCAATCATGCAATGTGAAGTGTAATCCAATCAAATAGAGATGGATACTGAAATAACCTTCCATGGTTATTAACAAAGCAACAAAGAAATGATGTAAAAGAGGTCATTCAAATAATTAAATTTCCCACGGGTTTTGCTTCAAACATAAATAATATCTTAATGAAGAAAGGTGAATTTGGTGGGGTAAAAACACATGACTGGCATACCTTCATTAAGGTAATAATTTTGGTATACATATTTTTATATTGGCCTTATACATCTTTTAAGTTTTTTTTTTTTTTTTCTACTTTGGTTGAAACAAATAATGATTCATTTGTTTTTGTTACAGTATGTTCTACCGCTATCTCTCCCAAATGACTTTGACAACAATGTCAAACAAGTTATATATGATCTTGGCAAATACATGAGGCAAGTAGTTGTGATTTATATGAAAATTTTTCTTTCAATTTGTTTTTATACTTAATTATGACATGTGTTTTACTTTTAATGTAATATATATTATGTTAAGTTGAAACATGCTATTTTCTTGTGTCATGATCTCATGTAGATGGTTGTCATTGAAAGAAATCCATGAAGATGATATAAATTATTGGAAGAGAGAAATTCATCGACTAATGTGTGAAATGAGAAAGTATATACCTCCAAAAAATTTCAATGCACACAATTACTACCTCATACACCAAGTTGAGGAGATTGAAATTTGTGGACCTGTACACATAAGGTCAATGTGGATGGTGGAGAGGCACTTGAAATCATTGAAGTATCTGGTTAGACAAAGAGAATGTATTGAGGGTTCTATGGTGGAGAGATATATGGTATATCAATCCATGGTGTATATTAGCCAGTATCTTCCTAAATTAACAGCGCTAACTATGCATGCAGCGGATCACATTTGGGATGTGAATTCCATAAAAAAAATTGAAGATCAGGAGAACCTGTTTGGGAAAGTTATAATGAAAAAAATGAGAGGAAATATATTAATAATTGTGGATATTTATATTAATACATATAATTTTTTATTTTTTTTGTATATGATCATACTCATTAATATATTAATATCTGTTATTTCATAAATTATTAATATTTACCATGGTTATAAATAATATTTAATATTGGTGAATTATGATTTTTTGATTCAGTTGCTCAAGATTGGGATGCACTGCATTTATACATTGCAAACAATCTTGACTGGATGAATGTATGGATTTAAAGATGTAAGCAACATCATGGCGATAGGTTATCATGGAAACAACTGTTCGAATTGGTTAAATAATCTCGTCGTAATGGATATGGCAATGTTACACAAAGGGAAATTGATTTAGCATATGGTTTGAAAGATGGGCAGACAAGCACATTCACCCATTTTATTCAATTATTTTATATTGTATTAATGTGACTACACATGTACTGTCTTTTTCAGATACTTTTCAAGTTATATAAATATGTTAATTTATTAATTGATCACAATTCATCTTTTACACATCTGGCATATTGCAGTTGAAACACCGGAAGGCTATGTGGTGAAATGGTCATAAATTTCTCATAAAACAGTTGGATGAAACCAACAAAACTTATGATAGTGGGATAATTGCATTATTCCAGGTCACTTATGTTTCCTCTAGGAGTGACAGACATCCCTGAGAATATGAAAATAGATACTATGGGTATTTGAATGATATAATTGAATGTGACTTTAATTCCTTCAAATTGGTTTTGTTTGACGTCAAATGGTATAGGTTATGAATGACTTAATGCGATGAGGAAATAATTGTTATTCAACATGCCAATCGATTTCCATTGATTAAAAAATGGTGTTTAAAAGAGGACATGATCCCTATGTTTTTCTAAGCCAATGTGAACAGGTCTTTTAGTCAAATGTTCCAGGTGAGAGGGATTGGTCATTTGTTGTTAAATATGATCCAAGAGGAAGCCCAGTTAAATATACTCATGTGTAGGAATAAAATGATATTGAAGAAGAAGATGATTCACCAGATCAGACAGAGCTGAAATATCATGCAGGGTCGACAGACGAAGAAGATCGTGATCAAGGCGTAGGAAACAATGTAGTTCTTGATGATGATGTCGAGGAAAATATGATCGAAAATGATATTGATGGCGATGATGATATCATCGATCCTTTCAACATATTTTATGAATCATATTATGATACATATGTCGAGTTCGATGAAGAAAAAGATATAGAATAAGGATGATTATACATATGTTGAGTTGGATTAGGTATGTGACTATATATTTTAATTTGTATGAATTATTCTCTTAACACAATTTACTTATGTCATGGGTTAATTACATGTTTTTAAGTTGTATGCGATGTTTGTATAGCCTATGTTACATGTAGTTTCTATGCATGAATCTTACTAGCTTGCTTTCAATTATTTTCTATTTTATAGATTAGGTATTAKAGAATTGAGAGTGATGTGAGAGGGAGGGGAGGGGCCATATGAGATTCCACCTTCACATGGTTTTCCTTGTTCAGTAGAGGATAAATTATTCTTTAAACCAAGAGAATCTCATTCATTTTTATACCATCATGAACGTAGATGTCATCATTGTTGTCATAGTATTGCATTAACGAAGTTTCAATGAACATGTTTGTCATTTCTATAGAATCTTAGTTGAAAATGTTTCAAAACATGGATCTTTGGCCCATGAGTTATGTGGCAAGAAGAATGTGCATTTCCAAACTCAAATATGACTCACACACCCACTCTATATATCCAATCTCGACCTCGTTTCATTTGAACTTTTCATTGTGATGAAAAATCCCTCTTCTTTTGTTCATTGTTTAATAAACACCATAAAAATATGTCCTTGCAGTAGTATATGTGGGAATGTTTGTACTGTCGAATGAATTTTAAAAGGAACAACAAAAATACATTGTACTAGGACTAGACATGGGCAACAGTGACCTGTGAATGGGGCCAATGTTGAATTTTTTTCAAAATGTTTCTGTATGCACAGAAATTTGACATGGATAGACTATTTGCATGCCTTAATGATATGGGAGGGTTTTTGGACTCAAATTTGAATCACACACCCCACTTGTTTCCCTAATCAATTCATCATGTAAACCATAAACCCTATTTTTATTTCAAAGTACACAAATTGGTTGACATAATTTTTAAGTTTGCGTCATCCTTTCTTCATTTTTCTTTTAGGTTCTACATTGTATATACAATGTATGTGTGTCATAGTTGTGAGGAAAAATTCATCTTTTTTCATTCATTGTTTAATCAACACCATACAAATATGTCCTTGTAGTATTATATGAAGGAATGTGTGTATTGTCAAACAAATTTTAAAAGGAACAAAGAAAAGACATTGTACTAGGAATAGACATGGGCAACACTAACCTGTGAATGGGGCCAACGTTGAATTTTTTCAAACTGTTTTTGTATGCACTAAAATTTGACATGGATAGACTATTTTCATTCCTTAACAATATGGGAGGGTTTGTGGACTCAAATTTGAATCACACACCCACTTGTTTCCATTATCAATTCATCATGTAAAACATAAACCATATTTTTCTTTCAAAGTACACAAATTGGTTGACACAAGTTTTAGTTTTGCATCAACCTTTCTTCATTTTTATTTCAGGTTCTACATTGCATATACAATGTATGTGTGTCATAGTTGTGATGAAAAATCCCTCTTTTTTCATTCATTGTTTAATCAACACCATACAAATATGCCCTTGTAGTACTATATGCGGGAACGTGTGTACTGTCGAACGATTTTTAAAAGGAACAACGAAAAGACATTGTAATAGGACTAGACATGGGAAACAATGACCTGTGAATGGGGCCAATGTTGAAATTTTTTCAAATTATTTTTGTATGCACTGAAATTTGACATGGATAGACTATCTGTATGCCTTGCTGATATGGGAGGGTTTCTTGACTCAAATTTGACTCAAATACCCACTTGTTTTCATCATCAATTCATCATGTAAACCATAAACCCTATTTTTTTGTCAAATTACACAAATTGGTTGACACAAGTTTTAAGTTTTCATCAACCTTTCTTCAATTTTCTTTCAGGTTCTACATTGTATATACAATGTATGTGTGTCATAGTTGTGATGAAAAATCCCTCTTTTTTCGTTCATTGTTTAATCAACACCAAAAAAATATCCCCTTGCAATACTAGATGCGGGAATGTGTGTATTATCGAATGAACTTTAAAAGGAACAACGAAAAGACATTGTACTAGGATTAGACATGGGAAACAACGACCTGCAAATGGGGGAAACATTGAAATCTTTTCAAATTGTTTCTATATGCACTGAAATTTGACATGGATATACTATTCACATGCCTTAACGATATGGGATGGTTTGTGGACTCATATTTGACTCACACACCCACTTGTTTCCATCATCAATTCATCATGTAAACCATAAACCCTATTTTTCTTTCAAAGTACACAAATTGGTTGACACACATTTTAAGTTATTAACTTAAACTCTATTACCATTGTAACCCTAAAACCTTATTACCCATATAAGTTATAAACCCTAAACCCTATATCCATTGTATCTCTTAAACCTTGTTACCCATATAATCCATAATTTATAACCCCTAACCCTTATAACTCATAACCATTAACACTTATAACCATAAACCTTAAGCCATAACCCCAAACCCCTTTAACCCTTACTAATTAAAACCCTTTCTCCTAACCCATATAACTCCCAACCCTTATAACCTCAAATGCAGATAACCTCTAACCATAAAACACAAATGACTTCTACCTATAACTTCTTACCATAACCCATCACCCATATAAACCAATATTACACATATATATAAGCTAATTGTAAACAATTATTACACCTATTATCACCCCTAGTCCCCCAAACCATAACCCATGCCACCCATAGAAATTTAACCTCTAGTATTTATGATACTTATAACCCATAACACTTCACCTTTATTATTAAATTTAATTCCTAATTATTTTAAACTCTTATTCCAAAATCCCTAAAACATCTACACCTCTTAACCCCCAATATTTATCCCCTATGACCCCTAAATACTAGTGTGTATATCCATTAACGTTTAACACCTATATCCCTATCCATAATTATCACCTATAAACTCTTCCTCTAAACCCTCATAACCCTTTTACTAATTAAAAATATGAGACTTATAAGTCATATCACCTTTATCTTTTATATCCTCGTATTTAATTAGTATTCCCTACAATCCTTAACCCTAATAATGATTATCACCCTTAACTTTGTAGCCCATACTTATTATAGACATTATTAACTATAAAAATTATAACCATAACCCTAACACCTATAAGTGATAACCCATATAAACCCCATCACCAACACATAACTTATATAATTCCTTTAACCTACAAACCTTGTAACCCTAAATCTTTTTAACTCTTAAATATTCACTTTAAAATATATATTATCTAACCCTTATAACCTATTGCTTCCTATATTTTTCCATTATAAATCTTATATTCTTTATCTCCTATAACACATATAACACTAACCCATCAAACCTATATAACCACTATCATTGGATTTTTTATAACATTTATCATTCTTAACCCTAAATGCATATACTCCCTAGTCCATTAAACCCTTCACCACCCCTAAATAATTACTATAACCCTAATTACACCTATAAACTAAATTAACTTATCCAACACATATATTACCCATATAGACAAAATTATCTCTATAGCCCTTAACCTTTATAAACCATATAACCCCTAACCCATTTATACCCTAAGAACTATCCCCAATAAACTCTAATTTATAACCCTTATAATTAATAATATAATCCATAATGGATATAACACCTAAAGTACCCAACACATATAACTATTAACACATAGCCCTTAACCCATAATACTTATATTACCTAACCCCTAACCCTTATAACACTTAACCATTGCAAATCCTAATTCATATAAATCCTAACTACTAACCTATAACCCTTAATATAATATCTCCTAACTCATAACCCTATCATTAATAACCTCTTACACCTAACCCTTAATACCAATAGACCCTAATACTTATAAATTTTACCCATAAAATTCTTAAACCTTATAACCATTAACTCATATTATCATTAATTCTTATAATATATAAAATCATTAACCCCTAACCTATATAACTTATATATCCCTTATCCTCTATGAACCTAACCACAAAATACACAAAATAAAAGAACTCATATCTTCCCCAATGTTTAATATAATCTCTCAATTAAATAACTCTTATAACCCAACCTAACTCATAATTTTCATCCATTGTGTCCCCATAATAGAACCCCTAAACCTTGTAAACATTTGTTAAGGTCTGCCCAGCACATGGGTGAATCAATGTATGTTTGGATGTAATAAAGGTCAATATTAATAAGACCTTTCAATGCAAAATAGAATAAGGCGGATGTAAGAGACCTAATAGAAACTTCCTTAGAGAGGATCTTCCTCTAGATGCTTCTTTTAGTATAAATAGGAGTCGAGGGTATGGGAACCCTAGCTTGGATATTATTGTAATGGGGGCGCTGCTCGATTGGAGGTTGCCCCCTCGAAGAGCCTGTGAACATTGCTATCTGATTCAAAGTGCTATTTCTATTGCTATTTCATTTATCATTTCTGTGTGTGTGAAGATTATGTTGGATATTCTATTGTTGTACATCATTTCTAGCATTTCATTTCTATTCTTCATGTTTTATATATAAATTTATCTTACAAGTGGTATCGAGCACTTTCATATGGCGAGAAATTGTGGGTATTTTTCAGGGTAGAGATGTATTCAAACGTCTTTAAGCCATAGAGATGTTTAATAGATTCTGTATAAACCCTTGGTTGATGGATTCATACATGGAGGAAATAAAAGTGGTTCTTAAATGCGCGCCGCGTTTGTTGGCCACCCTTGTAACCCACATTGGTACCCCTTCGAGTGGTGGCATCCCGGACAACACTGTGTAGAGACAGGCCTATGAATTTCTGAAGCCCTCACAGCAAAAGATAAACCTATGTCGGTGTGGGGTTATTTATGAGTATCCTGAAACGGCCTCGGGGAAGATACTCTCTAGTACACAGGTAGTCGAGAATTACTGACTAAGGGTATGGTCTATCCTCCTTAGTTAGTTCCACGAGATATTAGATTACGAATCTTATTGTTGGACCTACCATGCATTATGTCAGAGCTTCATAACAGACAGAACCCTTGTTTGTAGAACCCTTGATACCCTAACCATGGGGAACATAAACAACAATATAAACAAATTAAACCCGTGAGATCTCTCTTAAGCCCTTATCATTTCATCCATATCATTTTTTTTTTTTTTTTTTCAGACCAAAGCATAACCATTTTTCACCATTATTTGAGACCTATTCCATTATATTCATCTCTTCTCCCCTTATCACTTTATCCATATCATTTTTCCGCAAAAAAATTCTGACCCATACGACTCCCTTTTAGGTCCAGATCATCATGGCCCATACCGTAACCAAGAACTAGAGTCCAGCTTCAACACCCTGCAACGCCGGTTTGCAGAGATTTATATGAAGTGTAACAACTTAGTGCTACTATTGCTTCCTGTGATGCCTCCATGAATGCGTCAGTCCAGATAGCTGTGAAGTCCACAATGACGGAAGTAAAAATGAACTTGAATGCGTAGTTGCCTTTTCGCAAACTAAAAATCCCTTTCGATGATGATGCACCTAAAAAGGCGGAAGGAGAAACTTCTTCCCATTCCTTTCCAACCCACATCGCACTTTCAAAGGGACATACGCCTTTGGCGGGTGGATGTAACTAAATTTGATGGCTCGAGACCCAACTGGTTGGGTCACTGATGAGTTATTTCTCTCTCTACAACATTCTGGATGACTTGGCCCAAACTTCACGGTATGGTGTTCCTGTCAGTCCAAGAATGTTGCCAATGGTGGCAATGGAGAAAAACTTCCGTCGAGGATATATTGCTTGGACCCAATTTTTTGTTGAGATTTATGAACGCTTTGACAGCGACACCAACCATTTGGGTGGTTTGACAAAATTGACGATCAAGCCACGTTGAAGGCTTCGCCATTTGCATTTGGCGTCGGGCTTTTTCGAGCGGAGGGCATGACCCGGTGCCTTCTTTTCGGCGGTGCTTTATCGGTGGCTGAAGGGAGGTTAGGGCCCATGTCCTCGTAAGAACAGACCCACGACTTGGGTGGAGGCTGCCAAAGAAGCCAAAGAAGCACAACAAATTGTTTTCCTCTCTCAAAGCAGTAGAAAGCCTTCCTTTTTCCGCTTACAAACCGATTAAACCCCCACTACTCCCTCGGCTCCACTAAAAATCCAAAATTGACCAGGTGCGCGGGAAATGGCTGAGCGACAACTCAAAGGCCTCTGTTATAAGCTGTGATGATATAAATATTTTCGGGCCACAAATGTAAGGGAACAAAAGCTCTTTATAGCTATCTCTGGGGATATTCAAGAAGGCGATGATGGCACTTCCCCTGTTCCAGAGTCACCCGGAGAGCCACGAAATAAACCCTCCTTAGACCCTCTGTAGAAGAACCCATCATTTACCTCAATGCTCTCACAGGCTACGCCCCAGAGCTCTCGAAGCTGTCGGTTATATCAAGCGCGAGGTCATCATCTTGGTTGATAGTGGCGGCACCCACAACTTTATTCATAGCCGCGTCGCCCAAGAAACCCTTGCTATATCCATGTTGTTAATGAATTTCAAATCATGATTTACTTGATGGTGGCTCTATGAAATGTGGGTATTTGTGAAAATGTGCGTATCCAAATGGGTGACTACAACCTGAAATCCCATATGTTTTCATTGACATGGGAGGGTTCGACATTGTGTTGGGTGTCGAATGGCTCGGAACCTTGGGTCCCATTCTCGCGGACTTCCAGAACTTAACCATACAATTTGACCAAAGTGACCCACAAACATAAATTTAAGGCATCATTGTGGGTTCTCACGAAATCATCGGAGTTCTCATCATGGAGAAATTGCTCAGGTCGATTGATTGTCATAGCCAACTCCCTTGCCATTCAAACCCGCAGAGATCCCACATAGGTACTGAGACCTCCAAGCCCTCTTGTCTAAACATCAAATAGTCTTCTCCACTCCCAAAGGACTCCCCCCCTTCCCACGATTTCCATGATCATTCCATTCCCTTGTCGAGCCTTCCCCAACATGCGATCATCGTCATCCCTTTGCCCAAAGAATGAAATTGAAAAAATGGTCGAGGGACTCCTTACTGCCGGTGTCATCAATCCTAGTCACGATTCCTTACTCCTTTTTGGTCGTCATGGTACTAAAGAAACAAGGTTCTTGGCGCATGTGTCTTTGACTTCCATGATCTCAATAAACTCACCATCAAGACAAATTTCCCATTCGGTCATTGATGATGATCTCTGGATAGTGAGTGGTGCCCAATTCTTCACAAACTTGATCTTCGCTCGGGCTATCCGCAGATCCAGGTATGAAAGAGTCGACATTCCTAAGATGGCCTTTTACTCCTTGAGGGCCACTATGAGTTTTAGTCATGCCCTTTGGGTTGTGTAGCGCCCCCTCCACCTTCGAGGAGCCTCATGAACCATGTCTTAGTCCTTTTCTTCGTCATTTTTGTCCCTAGTTTTCTTTGATGATATCCTCATATATAGAGACATGGAAAGACCATCGACTCATGTGGATCAAGTCCTCAACCTACTCACTCAACACCATCTTTTCCTCCAAATAGTCTAATGTGTTTTTGGTGCCTCAGAGGTAGAATGCTTGGGTCATCTAGTGCGCCAAGGATGGCGTCGAGTGACAAAAATGTGAAGCTATGCAAGATTGGCGCACCCTAAGACTCTCAAAAAGATTGCATGGATTTTGGGCCTCCGCAGGTGCTCCTTAAGGATTCATCAAGAATTATGGAAAGATTGTAGTGCCTCTCACGACTCTCCTTAAAGAACTCTTTCACTTGGACTAGCGGCTTCTCAAGGGTATTCCAAACTTGAAGATGGCCATGCACCACTCGGTTTTGGCTCTCCCGACTTCACAAAGACATTTGTGTTGGAATCGCGACGTCCGGGGAAAGAGGAATTGGCGTTGATCGCATATGCAAGAGATTCGACCGGCCTTTACTAGTAAGCAACTGTCTGAAAAGAATCAAGGCAAACCTATTTATGAAAGAAATGTTGGTGATTAAATGCGGTTGAATTATGGCATCCTTATCTCTTGAAGCATGATTCCAAATTAAGCCGGACCATCAAAGCCTCAAATACTTTGCGGAACAACTCATTTCCTCCCAGAGCAACAAAATGGGTCACTAAGCTCTTGTATGATTATAAGATCATTTACAAGAAGGGCAAGACAATGTAGTGGTGGATGCATCGGGAAATATGAAGGCGAAGGATCCCTTTTCTCTTTCCTTCATTGTACACGATTGAGTGCAAGTATTGCGCCGGAGATGGGCAAGACCCAAAGTTAAGCATCTCATTCGGCGAAGCTATGGAGCCAGAGTCTGAACACTCCCCAGGTTACTCTTGGCTCCGGGATGAGCTTTGATACAAAGGTCGGCTTGTATTTAAATTAAACAATCAAGCTCAAATCCCACGATACTCGAGCTTCATGCTACAGTGGGGGCACTCGGGAGTTCACCAAAACATATATGTGAGTTAAAATGTTCCTTTTCTAGGATGGTATGAAGCGGTACATCCATGTAAGTTTGTGGCTGAATGTGGGTATTCCAACGCAACAAGGGAAATGATCAAATCTCCGGGCACTCTCAGCGGCTTCCAATTCCCCTGATATTTGGAAGGATATATGGATTTTATTACGGGCTTACCCAAGTCGGGGAATAAATGTTGATAATGGTGGTGGTGGATCGCCTTTCAAGTATGCTCATTTTGTGCTCTTCACCACCCATTTCTGCATACGGTGGCCCAATTTTCATGGATCGGTCTTCAAGCTTCATGGAATTCTATTGTTTCGGTCCGGACAACTTTCACAAGCAATTTTGGCAGGAAGCTGTTTTAAGCTACAAGGCACACAATTGCATCTCCGGTGACTTATTATCCCAATTGATAATTGACGAAAGTCTTCAATAAGTGTTTGGAAACCTATCCGAGGTGATTTGCATTGGAAAAACAACACCCGTGGGATCAATGGTTACCCCTCACGAATGGGGAGGATAACACTATACCATACAACCACTCATATGTATTTGATGTATGGATAAAACCGCCATTCAGTTCTCTCCCTGCTAGGGTACCTCGAAGGTCCAAGCCCGGTCGACCAATTATATAGTCCCAGAGGATATCCTTGATACCCTTAAAGAGAACTTGTTCACGAAGCCCGGAGAATAGAATGAAGGAAAAAGCAGATCAAGGTCTCTTCGAACATCAATTTGTAGAAGGGGATCGGTGTTTCTACGGCTGCAACCAAATAAGAAAACTTCCACCAGTAGAAACTGATCATCCAAAATCTGCTTTAATTTTATGGCCCTTACATAGTTCTAAAGCGTGTGGGACAAATTGCATACCAGTTAGCTCTACCCAATCACTCCAAGCTACATCATATTTTCATGTTTCCTTGAAGAGGGTGATTGGAACCATGTGCCAAGTTCAAACCAACCTTCTCGAGTTAGGCGAAGAAGGATCCATTTGGCTACAACCCGAGCAGTTTTGGACCAGAGGGGCGTCGCCTGCATCAGAGAAGCATCAAAGAGATGCTGATACGATTGAAGGAATGAAACCGGTACCACTTGGGAACGGTACCGATGCGGCCGATTTCACATCTCAAGCCTTGAGGACAAAGAAGTACGTTTTTTAAGGGGTGGACATGTTAAGGTCCTAATCCATAGGTAGATCAATGTATTCCGGATGTAATAAAGGTCAATATTGGCAGACCTTTCAATAAAAATAGAATAAGGCGGAACCTTAAAGAAGACTTAATAGAAGCTTCGCTTCTAGAAGGATCTTCCTCTAGATACTCTTTTAGTATAAATGAGTCGAGGGTACTTATGAGAACCTAGCTTGGATATTATTATTGTAATAGAGCACTTCTCGACTGGAGGTTGCCCTCTCAAAGGGCTTGTGGTATTGCTATCTGATACAAGTGCTATTTCTGTTTCTATTTTTGTATATCATTTTCTATGTATTGTGAAGATTATACGGATATTTTACTGTATTCTGTCATTTCTAGCATTTCGTTTTGTTCTACATGTTTTATATATCTGGTATCTTGCAACATTACAACCCCTAAACCCTATAAAACCTAATATTCAATCAACAACACACACAACCCATAATCTCCTAACTCCTAGCCATATACACACAACCCATAATCTCCTAACTCCTAACCCTTATAATTTCCTAACCCCTAACCCTTATAACACCTAACTGTTGCAAACCCTAATCTATATAACTCATAACTACTAGCATATAACCATTAATCTCATATATCCTAACTCGTAAACCCTAACACCAATAACCTCTTACACCTAACCCCTTATTTTGATAGACCCTAACACTTATAACTCTCACCCATGTAATTATTAAACCTTATAAACATTAAATCACATTATCATTAATGCTTAGAACATGTATATTCATCAATACCTACCCTCTATAACCCTTATCCACTATGACCCCTAACCACAAAACCATAGAAATCATCTCTTCCCTTATGTTTAATATAATCTCTCACTTAAATAACTCTTTTAACCCTTAAGTCACAATCCTCATCCATTGTGTCCCCACAATATAACACCTACACCTTGTAAATGTTAGAACCCCTGAACCCTATAACACCTAATATTCAATCACAAACACACACAACCCATAAAATCTAATCCCAATAACCCCTAACTCCTGACTTCTAATCCCTATAGCTTCCAATGAAAAAATGAATAACTATATTTACCTTGATCCATCTTACTTATACTAGCCATTAATCACCATAACTACTAACCATCACAATATATATAATTTATATAAACCCTTTCATCATACAATGTATCACCCTTAATATTGAGAAATAGATAATAACCCTTATAACCACTTATACCTTCTAACTTTAATCAATATGACCCATTTATATTATTAACCATCATAACCCCTAATTCCTATAATAACTATAACCCCAAACCCCATACAACATCTAGTATAACCAATATCCCTTCCAACTTATAACCTTTAGAAATAGCATCCCTAACCCCATAACACCTACCTATTGTAAGCATCATCACCCCTAACCTATAAACCCTTAACACACAGAACTAGTAATGCATACTTAAATTACCTAACCCCAAACCCCTGTAACACCTAACCATTATAAAACATAATCCATATAACTCTTAACTACTAGCATATAAATCATAATCTCATATCTCCTAATGTAGTGTCCCCAAGGCCGAGCCCCATGGTAAACCATGTTCTGAAATGAATTGTAACTATGTGTTATAGGCTGGTGAGCCAAGTTTTTATAAGATGGAGGCTTATGTGTTTGTTAGGCCAGGGAGCCTGAGTGTTGAAGGCCAGGAGCCTGTTGTTGTATATGTA
>SNQJ01S0202662.1:0-16857 GCA_010110895.2 Picea sitchensis | reverse complement strand
CTCTGTGGAGAGTTCTCCCAAAGTTCATCCTGTGGAGCCTATGGCTGGAAAGGAACAACAGAATCTTTAGGGACAACAAAAGGAGTCATGCCCTAGTGATAACCAAAATTCAAATGCTCTTTGGAGAAACTGCACCTTATTTACACCAGACAAAGAACAACCAAGCGCTGGAAGCACCAGAGGAACTCTGGCTGAACCACATTAAAATCCAATGTCACATGGGCATACAGGCTAGCACTACAATTAAAGAGGAATGGGAAATCAGGAAAGACAAACAGGATTTCACCAATTGGAAAACAAGGAGTAAATTCCATATCCTGGCCTTGATAGGGCTTCGAAAGGAAATCCAGGCCAAGCTGGAGGAGGAGGGATAATAGAAAATCCCCTCGAAGCAACAACAATAAACTTTGCCCTGGGTCTAGGAATCGAATCCAACAATAGAGCATAGGCCTTGGCTCTCTAGCAGGGGCTAATCCAGGCACAAAGGCACAAGATCCAAGACCTGGTTATAATTGGCGACTCCAGAGTGGTAATACAAGCATTAATTCGACATTCTAAAACCCATAGCGCGAGTCTTAACAACTTATTGGACAAGATTCATCTCCTGCTAAGGAACTTTAAATCCTATAAGTTATACCATGTGCTAAGAGAACTAAATGGGAAAGAGGACGCAGAAGCCAACAAAGGAACACTCTTGGCACCGGGAATTCTGAAGGTGAATGAAATGATTTCCAGCATGGCACTTCCTTGAACCATGATAATCACGCTCCTAAGTCAAGATCAAAAGCAAGATGAATCAGCAGATAGGGAAATTTGGAGGATCGCTCAGGTCAAGTCGCGTCAGAACAAGTTGGGCAAAGGGGACAAGGCATAGTACAATGAGGAAGCGAGCCTTAGACAGGGCAGAGACAGGAAATCATCTCGCCCATACCCCATGGATTCAACGAATCGCTTGGAAATCATGAGCATGGAGGAAGGAGGGAATAAATTGAAGGCGCCCCCTCAGACTCATCCCATTTCATTGCAGATATCTCTAGAGTATTCCCCATCGAAGCACCAAGGCACAGGAAGAAGCGAAAGGCATCCAGAGAAACGCAGACACGGGAAGGCAGTCGGAGATGGCATCGAGATTACGAGCAACCAAGCCCGGTCGATAGCGGAGCGACTCGGCGCTATGGATCTGGTATTGGAAAATCTCAAGCGGTTGCTTCAATTCTGGTTAGTTTCACGGAAAGTACCGGATTACATGACCCGAGTATGGAGAAGTTATAAGAGGACATTACCACAACCAAAATTGGGTTTACAGAGGAGCTTGGCATTTTGTATAGAAGCCAACATTGTAAATAACTATGTATCTAGTTAAGTTATGATTGAACTTTAAGTTAAGAATCTAGTCTACTGCTAAAAGGACTTGGAGGATACTCCAGGAAGGCAGGCACGTGGACAAGCGTGGCCTTTTTGTAACTGAATCAGTGGCTTGTCCACCTTTTATTCAATATCAATGTCACTATCCGTTTTAAGTAATAAAAAAACATGTCATCGACATACAACACTAAATAAACAAAGTGATTACCAACCTACTTGTAATATACACAATGATCATCATTGCTTCTTACAAATCCCAATCAAGGATGTATGTGTCAAACTCTTGGTACAACATCCTAGGTGATTGCTTTAGAACATATAGTGACTTCTTGCTTTACAAACTAGTTCTTTCTTTCCCTTCACTACAAAGCTATGCAGTTGCTTCATATGTATTTCTTCTTCTAGATCCCATGTGAGATGTTGTCTTCACATCCATTGTTTCACTTCAAGATCAAAATATGATAAGGCAAAATCATTAGAGTTAGCAACTTAGCAATAGGAGAAAATACCAAAGTCAATTCCCTCTACCCTAGGAATAACCTTTTTGCTACTTGCGCCAGAGCTTTGTATTTCTCCATACCTTGTGCATTAAAACTTCTTCTTGAGCAACCATTTTCTACCAACAAATATTCTTCCAGATGGAAACTCAACTATATCCATACATTCTCTGCTCCAAGGCATCCATTTTCTTCAACCATGACCTTCTTCCAGAGTTTACTGTCCTCTGAATTCATTGCTTCCACACAGCAGTTTTGGGATCATCATCGTTAATAGATAAAACAAGGAGCGAAAATTAGTGGACTACCTTTGGTTTCCTTCTTTATATCATTGATCTCCTCAATACCGGTATGAGGTTCTTCTACTTCTTCTTACGCTTCCCTACTTGCTTCCTCTTCTTAGGATGGTCCGGTTTTGCATCGTAACTCTTAAAAGCTCTATTTTCGAGGTTAGGTCTCTTGCGTTGTTGGAGATTCTTGTTTGGTTGCATCTTTTACCTCTCGCCGAAAACAACATCTCATTGTAAATAGTTTTTTTCTTGGATTTACGGTTCCAAAGCTTATAACCTTTCACACCATCTTGCTAACCAATAAAGATGATACACTTTAGTTATTATCCAACTTACTCCTATTTTCCCTTTGGAACATGTACATAAAGCATCACAACCAAACACTCTAAGATGTTGAAGAGGGAGGGTTTTTTTCCAGTCCATAACTCATGTGGAGTATTATCATCCATGGCGATGAGGTGATGCGATTATTAGGTAACATGTTCTCAACTCTACCCACTTAATTCTTGTCCTAACCCAGGGACGGTGAGCATGTTCCTTGCCTTTTCATCGGTGTGTTCAGCCTTTAAACTCCATTACGCTAAGGAGTGTATGAGTAATGCATGCTATATACCACGCTTCTGATTCTTGAATTCATTTTGAGAATTCTCCACCAGTATCATTCTCCAATACCTTTATTTTCTTCTCATGCGATTTTCTACGGAGCCTTAAACTCTTCAATTTATCAAATACTCAGTTTTTTCTAAGAAAGTAGATCCATGTGTTCCTTGAAAATCATATATGAATGAAACATAGTAGACAGATTTACCTAGGGATGGAGTTGTAACCGGTCAAACGCATCAACGTGTAACAACTCTAAGATCCCTTTTTCTCTTGTAGCACCAGATGAGAATCTTATTCGATTATGTTTACCATATATGCAATTTTCCGTCAAATCACGAGTGCAATTATACATACGCAACCATACCTTCTGCAGAGTGCTTGAGTATTCGAAGGCCTTTTCTCAATATACCCCAGTCTTTTGCAATTACCCAACGCAGATTCTTCTTTGCAGGGCAATTATTGGTCTTGTCTCAACCATTTTCTTCTCCAAAGGACAACATGGCCCCATTACCCATTGGTATAAGTGCTTCCCAACAACTTGTCAGAGTTCCACACCGAACTCTCCCCATCAACACCATTGTTGCAAGTGTTCTTTCAAATCGGTTTTACTCTGCATGCTAACTTGCTTTACGGTGTTAAATCTAGCTAGTTTTTTGCAGATGTGTAGAACCCAGGAGTTCTAATCCTTCAGCCGTTCAGCAACAACAACCCTTCCGTCCCAAGATTTTTGTTGTAGTCATCTCTAGGAATACATCACCACCATCATATTTTTCAAAATAACCACTCCTGAGGAATTCTATGGTATAGCGCTTTTGTGATTGATCCAACCAGCACATCATGAGTATGCATGTACTTATAGATGCTAGTGAAGCATCTCCTTCTTGATGGAGGTTTTAAGCCTCTGTGGAAAGGTACTATCTCAGTCCCTTTGGTTTTTCAACCTTAGACTTTGTCTTTCTTATAATGACCTGTTTACCACACTTCCAACATTTCCTCAAAGATTTTCACGGAGACTTAGATCTACACAGCCGTTTGCATCTCATCCATTACTAGGGTTCTGTCTTGAGGTATGCCCTCTTACAAATAAAGCATACGTGTTGTGACCATCCATGCTTTTCACCTCATCTCTTCGAGATAACAGGATGCAACTACATCCTCATACTTCAATGTAGTTTAAGTGGTACTACCAATTGCTAACACCAGATTATCCCAAGAGTTTGGCAAGAACATAACAAAGTAATACACTTATCTTCTTACTCCATCTTAATATCAACGAGATCAAGTTGACTTACTAGAGTATTAAGGCATTTAGATGTTAAATAACGATCTCATCTTCCATCCTAAGATGATACAGCTTTCTTTAGAAGAAACAACTTGTTTACTAGGGACTTTGATTCATACAAACTCCCTAACTTATCCATAGTTCCTTCTTTGTAGATTCTCACGAGACATTCCACAGCAACAGATGCGCGCGGCCAGTGAGATAGTACTCCCTTTCTCTTCGTCCAGCATGTCCCAATCTTTAACCTGACATGCCGTTAGGCGGTGTACTATTTTATTATTACTTCTTATTGGGTTGTGTACGGTAGCACGTGCTATTGAGCGATGTGCCGATGGGATGTATTGCTAGGATCACAACAATCCATTGTTCTTTGTCTACAAGAAGGTCCACCATCTTGAGCTTCCATAGCTCAAAGTTTTACCATTGAACTTCTCTATGTTCTGGATGAGCTGCATCATTCCTCTTTCTTTACTTTCGATATCCTCTTTAAAAGCTCACTAAACCCAGGTTTATCACAGGACCAAGATAAACTTGATCTATCAAAGGCAGAGCCAAACCCTCAACAAACAAAGTCCCTCACGAGCCAAAAAGCATTTCGATACCACGTAGCAAGTTTTAAACCTGCGTAGTAAAGCAATGCATATAGATTCTTAAATAGTTATAAATTAATCAATGGCTCATACCGCACGGAGATACCTGATTTTATCGGAAAACCTTTCTTCTATTCCTTATATCAAATTTCACCATAAGCCATACAATATATACAATGTTTTAGGTGATACGTAGATGCAAAACCTAATCCCTTATTTCGGGATTAATTTACAAATCCAGCTAAAATGGCAAAACCCCAAAAAAAATCCGAGGCGTTGCCCCAAAGTTCTGGCAATAACCCGGAGACATACACTTATGAGCATGACACATGTGAGCTCATGGTAGGGATCGCTCAGACGCAGTTGTTTTATCTGACGCGCCCACACACACCATGCAAAGAATATTTTATTTAACCTCTTTGCGTGGTAAAATTAAAACATAATTTCCACTATTTGGTAAATGGACAACTAGCTTGAAAATTGTTAGATGAACCAAAGTTAGTATTGGATATTAATATGGTATAAACCTGAATGATTTTCTCTTGGTTTTAGACCTTGTGAATGGTATATGAGCTCTTAAATCATACCATGTTCGTGACTTGGAGAAACATAGTTTGGAAAAATTCATTAAGATAGTTTGATTGTATAATTATTTGTGTGAGTTGTATTTAAGTCTCAAAACCCTCCCATGCCATCAATGCATACATCTACGCAACATGTCGGAATTTCCCAGTGCATACAAACAAAAATGAAAAGTGTAGCGTTGGCCCCATTCCCACAAATTAAGCGCTACAATGTTAGCCCCATTCAATGTTCAATGTGATTAATTGATAATGAAAGAACATATTGAGTAGGATTAATTTATGCAACATATTGGTGTCGAATTTATTTCCCACTTTAATTGCAATGGACTCCTTGAATCACTTTGAAGGCTAACTTAATGAAAATTAACTATACATAATGATTCATATGGGTCCTTGAGCATCTAATTGCATACCAAGTCTATCATTTCAATTATAGGATCATGTGACAATGTGATGATGATGGCGATGGCCGGTGAAGATGATGACAACAATGGCAATGATGATGATGATAGTAAGCAATGATGATGACAATACGATGGTGATGACAATGATGATAGCGATGATGATGATGAAAATGAAAAAAAAAAAAAAAAATGATGATGATGATGGCGATGTTGGCTACAATATTTTAGATATATTTTAGTATGTAATCATTATTTAAATATGAAATCATATAAGCCTTCTTCTTTCCATAAAATACTGAGAGACAAAGTCCATGTTTTCAAATGGTTCCCCGACCGAAGATGATATATGAATGAAAAACATGTTCATTGAAACTTCGTTGATTCAATACTATGACAACAATGATGATATTCACCGATCCTTGATGGGCCAGATGATTTTCTCTTGGTTTTAGAATTATCATAAATGAACAAGACCAACCATTGAAGGTGGAAGCTCATGTCCCTCCCTCCCCTCACATCACTCTGGTTCTCCCAATGCAATCTATAAAATAGAAATAATCGAAAACATGAGTAAGGTTCGTACATAGAAGCTACCAAAACAAAAATTAATGAAGTAAATGAAATTGTTGTGTTTGTAAATGATATTTTAGTTTACCACGTACTCTAGTATGGAGATTTTTTAGGTTTCACATAATAAACAACATGTAACATAGGATAAAAAATGTCGCATAAAACTTAAAACGTAAATTAACCATGGCGAGTAAATTATTTTTAAAGAATAATTCATACAAATTAAAATATATAGTTAAATTACTGATCCAACTCAACATACGTATCATCCTTCTTCTATATCTTCTTCTTCATCGAACTCAAAATATGTATCATCATCCATTTCATAAATGGTGTTTAAAGGATTGACTATATCATCATCACATCAACAATGCACCATTTTAGCATATCTTCATCGACATCATCATCATCCTCCGATGTCATTTTAGAGCATGTATCTTCATGCGACATCATCATCAAAATTGCATTTAATGTCCTCCTTGGGATCATCTTCTTAAATCTTCTTAAATTCGACTCAGCGATCTTTCGGCTCTGTCTGATCTAGCACATCATATTATTCTTGTACATGAGTATACTTAGCGCCTTCCTTTTGGATCATATATAACAACAAATGACAATCCTTCTCACCTAGAACCTTTGAGCAAAAGACCTGTTCACATTATGGAAACTTTCTATACTTGATCATGTCATCTTTCAAGCGCCATTTTTTATCATTGGAAATCCGTTGGCATCTTGAATAACAATTCTTTCCTCATTGTGTTCATTCATTCGTAACCTATACTATTTGGCGTCAGCGAGAACTAATTTGAAGAATTAAATTCACACTCAAGTATATCTGTTCAAATACATAGTATCTATTTTCAGATTCTGAGGGATGTATGTCACTCCTAGAAGAAACATTAGTGACCTGGAATACTACAATTATCACACTAACATAATTTTTCTTGGTTTCATCCAATAGTTTGATGCAAAATTTACAACCAATGCACCACCTTAGCCTTGTGGTGTCTCAACTGCAAAATGCCATACGTGTAAAAGATGAATTGTCAATTAATAAACATATTTATATAACTTGGAAAGTATCTAAAAGACACCTACAATCACATTAATATATATAAAATAAGCGTGAACAAATGGGTGAATTTGCTTAGCTGTCCATCTTTCAAACCATGTACTAAATCAATTTCCCTCTCAGTAACATTGGCATCTACATTACGATGAGCTTCTATTTAATTTAAAACCAGTTGTTACCCTTGATAACCCTATATCCTTGATGTTGTTGCATATTTAATTATATGTTCATCTAGTTAAAGATTTTTGCAATGTATAAATGCGATTGCATCCCAATCTTAGTGGCGAATCAAAATCATAGTCACCATATTATATATTAGTTATAACCACGGTAAATATTAATAATTGATGAAATATAATAGATATTAATATATTAATGAGTATGATCATATACACAAAAATGAAATTTATAATATTAATATAAATCTCACAATTTAATTACCTTTTCTGTTTCTAGCTTTTGCCCATGAGGTGCTCGATCTTCAAATTTTTGATGGGTTCGCCTTATCCCAAATCGATCTCATGCATAGATGGTCTTGATAATTTAGGAAGATATTGACTAATATACACCACGTAGTATATATCCCTCTTTGTCCCCTAACAAATCCTTCAATTGCTTTCGGTGCCTCTCCACCATCCCATTGACCTTGTGTCCACACATTTTCAATCTCCTCAACTTGGTGTATGGTGGTGTTCTTGTGCATTGAAAAATGTTAGAATTGAATACTTTTTCATTTCACACATTAGGCCGAAATTTCTCTCTTCAATGCTATATGTCATCTTATGGATTTCTTTCAGTGGTAACAACCATCTACAGGATGCTTGTCTAGAAATAACATGTTTCAACTGTACTTATAATATATATTACATATTTACAATTAAAACACATGTCATTAATTACAACAACAAATTTAAAGAATGTATAAATCACAGCTACTTAACTCATGTATTTTCAAAGATCATATAAAAATTGTTTGACATTGTTGTCAAAATAGTTTGGGAGAGATAGCGATTAGAACATGCTTGAAAGAAAAAAATTATTTTTTCCGACCAAAGTAGACAAAAAAAAATAAACAACAAAAGTATGTATGCGGCCAATATATATAGAATGTATACCAAAATTTTTACCTTAATGAGGGTACACCAATCATGAGTTTCCCCCACCAAAATCACCTTTCTTCATTACAAGATATTATTTTATGTTTGAAGCAAAACTGTGGGAAGTTGGTTCTTTGAATGACCTATTTTACATCATTGCTTTGTTTCTATATTATTGGAGGTGTATGCCCGGTCTGTCATTATTTGATGGGATCACATGACTTAAAATTTCTGCATGATTGGATTTCACGAATGTCATTACAATTTTCACAATTTTTCTTTTTATCCCTCCTACCATCTATGATTAAGCCATAACATTTATGTCACATTCTTCCCCTTATACATTGTATCAAACAAATGGAGTTATTTTTAGCTTCTCATAGTAGGTAAACCACATGGAGTGAGTGGGATAACATTTGATCCCTTGTGGAAGCCCATTATTAATACCTTCGAAGTATTCCTTGAAGCATAAAACAATAATTATCTGATAAAATAAATTCAATAATTAAATAAAATCAAAACATAACTTATATATGATACATAAAAGAAATTGACAATTTCTATTACATTCTCAACCTCATAGGTGTGTTGTCATTCTTCGTGGTTTTAAATAAGTCTCTTCTTTCCCATTGAAATATGTTTTCAGTGAGTTAAATACCTATGGTTCTTAGGGAGGGAGGTTACTATATCATCATTTTCCACCTTTCTAAACTTTTGAATGGAAATACTTCATCTTAGGACCATAAAATCGACATGTAAGAAATTTACACCCTTGCCTTTGAAGACACATAACATGGATTCTAATGTCATTTATACGATGGGATTATTTAAAACATGCATGATATATTTAAAATTATATAGTATTAAAGAAATGAGAATTCTACATACCATAAAAATGTGTTAGTCTTGGGGGCATCATGAATTGTCCATTACAACTATTCCATAGGAATTGAAATGTCTTCTCCCTATTGGTTTACAAATGTCTTTATGGTGATCACGGGCACATATTTGTGGCACAAATTAGATAAGAAGCTCGATATATATACATTCATATATTTAACTTGGTACTTACCTAATTATTTGAAATTACACATAATTACTACCATGATATGTATATATAGTAAATAAATAAAACAAAAAATATTATGCAAAAATGAAACAAATGAAAATGTTACATTCAAAATTAATGTAAACAAATACGGAACAATCATTGTGAACATTATGTGCTCCCTCTTTATTATTGACATCGAAGGAGAATGTTATTGTTGATAAAAAAAATAGGTTACATTGAGTAAATAGACATAATCTCTATGAATGGATTAACATTGTCAATTTCCAATGACAACTTAACATTATGAGGTTCATCTTTGAAATCATATTTCCTCAATTTCCCTAAATGCATAACCATCTATAGGGATTCGAAGAAAACCATCTCCACTTATTTTCCATGCATGGTAATCCATAAATTGTGCTATTCTTTCACATATAAACAATCATTGAAAACGTGGAATAATGGGAATATAACAAATAAACTTGCGAGACACCTTTTTTGTTACTTGATCAATTTGATATCTTGATGAACTATTCTGCTGGACATTTTGTTTCGATGCATGTTGTCCATAATATATAATATGATCATTGGGAAATGCATCTATAGCTTGATACTTTCTCCATTCCAACGTTTTTCATAATGGCATGAAAATCTCGATATATGCGAGGTAAAATATTTGACAATGGTAAACAACTTCACCTATTAATCTACAACATAACAAAAACTAGTTAATGTAAAGAATATTAATGCGTAAATGTGCGTCTTTATTTTTTACATTAATTAACACTAAAAATAGGAAGAGTAAACATTTATGTATATGAGATGGGAAACAATACATACCTTAGGATCATGTCCTTCAAATGTTAGACAAATGATTCATAACCTTTAAGTTCACTATATATGATAGCAGGAGAGAAGGTCACTCTTAAACACCTTTTCTAATAGAGGTTCATCATAAATACATCATTGTCCCCATCCACATCTGGTGACAAACAAATCTTGGATCATTTGATTTGTACCATCATCTTCTTCCATGGGATCATTAACTTGATGTGTCCCATCATCTTCTTCCATGAGATCCTCATTTTATTGGTCATGATGATGTTCCTCATCTTGTACAACTTCATTTCTACTACTACTTGGTGCATTTTGTGCCCAGAGAAGTTGGGGGCAACTCTAACTTTATAATTACAAACAATGCAAAATTGGTGTGTGTACAACAAATATTCAAACAATATAGCTTCATGTTCCTCAACTTGTACAGCATCATTTCTACTACACTTGGTGCATTTTGTAGAAAGTTAGCAGAGGCCTTTATAATTACCATAATCATGCAAAATTAGTGTGTACAACAAATATTCATTAATATATATATATATATATATATATATATATAAAGTAAATCAATATAAAACAAATAATGAATATAGATTAATATACCAGGGAGCTGATATGCACAGTCCCACCCCATCAATGTGCCCAAATTTCCTACAATTTTTTGTACATGTTGCTATTAAAATTCTTACAAAATGTATGAGGCAACATTTTTGCAAGGGAAATAACATATATGGGCACCCCTTTCACCCTCTTTGCCACTTTTTTTTTCCACTCTAATATTTTTTCCAACATCCCTTTCCCACAAAATAACCTTTCTAAACCGTCTATTTATAGCAATATTATTTACCCAATATTTCCAAATATTTATATAATTTGGGCATTAAGCAATTCGACTGAATGTTAACCAGATCAATGTTGACTTTGTCAAATGGTTAGATTGATTGTTTGAACAATGCAACAGTCATCAGTGGATCGTCTCTTGTGCGATGAAAGACAGTTTTAATTGTTTTTTAGCTGTTGCTATTAAAATTCTTACGGGATGTGTAGTGCAACATTTTTTGCAAGGGCAATAACATCTATCGGCACCCTTTTCACCCTCTTTACTTTTTTCCCACCTCTAATATTTTCCAACATCCTTTCCCACAAAAATAACCTTTCTAAACCGTCATTGTTATAGCAATATTGTTGCAACATCTATAATTTCCAAAATANCCGAGACGATATGCATTTGATCCCCCATCAATGTGCCCAAATTTCCTACACTGTTTTTTAGCTGTTGCTATTAAAATTCTTACGGGATGTGTAGTGCAACATTTTTTGCAAGGGAAATAACATCTATCGGCACCCTTTTCACCCTCTTTACTTTTTTCCCACCTCTAATATTTTCCAACATCCTTTCCCACAAAAATAACCTTTCTAAACCGTCATTGTTATAGCAATATTGTTGCAACATCTATAATTTCCAAAATATTTATATAATTTGGAACGTCGCAATTCCGACGAATGTTGACCAAGTCAATGTTGACTTTGTCAAATAGTTGGGTGATTGTTTGAACAATGCAACGGTCATCATTGGATCGTCTCTTGTGCGATGAAAGACAGTTTTTGTCGCAAGTGAAACGAACGTGGGCTGGATTAAAAAAAAGAGAAAAAATTAAATCTTTATTTTCAATTTTGCGATGAAAGGATATTTTCGTTGGAAGTAGTTTGTAGCATATTTTTTAATATGTAGTAGTGTTAATGACCATTCTGCTCGATCATAATATTTATTAAAGTTTATCTTAATAAATAAGACGTGATGGCCAAAACACTAAACCCATTCCATGTTTTTCCAAAATGCTATGACATTATCTCGAATATTTCACACATAGATAGACAATATCTATTCATGATGAACAATGTTATGAAGAATATGCTCAATGCACAAGGTTGATGCCTTAACCAAAATTTTGTAAGATGTATTAAGAAACATGATGGGCCTCCAACTAGTAATAAACTCTAGGTTACTTTCCTTAGGGATGAACTTGATGATGCCTTGATTGATTTTAAATCCCATACACTATTTACAAAGATCCTCTTTACAAAATTAGAGAAGGTCTAAGCCAACAAACTCTTAGATGGCCTTGTAGGACTCACAAGAGAACTAATCAAGGCTAGGTGCCTTATATTCGACTATTTCATGGAGAGTCGTTGATCCGTACACTGCCATGGATACTCCACTAGACAGTTCATCACAACAAATCTAATAAAATAGTGAAATATTTACTATGAAGGTTAATATCCTTTAGATCTCAGACTCTTTAATTATTGGTTTTCCACTTAAAATGTATTAAATAGTTCAAATGTGAAAAATAGAGAACAAAAATAAACACACACACACACCATCCACAAATAAAAACAAGATATAACCTGGGAAACCCAATACGGGAGAAAACCTAGCTAGAAGGTGAGGCGACTCTTATCTCTTTTCTTCAAATGCAAGTACAAAGAAAGATGTACTCTCTATGGAGTAGCATTTGACATTGTGCTACATATGGTTTCTACAAAATATCTCCTCCTCTGTTATTCTCACAAAATATGACTTTCAATTATTATGCTCAGTTATGGAACAAGATATAATGCAAAAGAATGGAACCCCTCTCCTCCTAGTGGCCCAATATTTAACATAGCTTGATAGCCATCTAGGGGTAGGGTTTTGACTTCCTCAACCCTCAATTATGATAAGTTTTTGGACCTTCTATAATCTTCTTGAAAGTCCATACGTGGATAGCCCCATATGCATGAGTAATAGGGGATGACATGGCATCCTCTCGTACCATGGTGGTCAGCATGGTAGGTCAACTTATGGGAGGCATAAATTTTTCATACGAGCTATGATTGATGTGATTTTTGCACTATTGGAAAAGTCTCAATGTGTAGAATAGCACTATGAGGTTCAAGCTATTGTCGGGAAAGTTTTGATCCCCAAAAATGTTGCTTGATGCCTCAAAATGGTTGTGAAAGGTTTAAAACCCTAATTTTCCAAACTAGGACCTGTCATTAAAATGACCTTGCAAGCTGATTCTCCCAATTTTTTTCACTCTAAAAGCATCAATATAGATGAAAAATAATATAATGATCCAATATGGATTGACCATTGAGAGTTCATAGATGGAAAGAACATGTTCACAAGCTCTCTTATGCTCTTTAGAAACCATGCATGAGACCACATGTAAAAAAAATTGTTTAGCATCTTGCCTCTCCTCCATGATGTCGTGCATTTGAAAACTCATTTCATGATGCTCCATGAATTCCTATTAAATATTCTCCTAAGTAGTGGTGTGACCCGGATATTTTAACAACAAATATATTTTCACTAGCCTCATTGGTGGGATCGTGTCCTATTTTTAGCCAATGCAAACTTAGTCATAGTTGAGAGCCTTTAGCATGGTGGGCCTCATCCACCTAAAGAAAATTGCTCAACTTTTCTCTACAGGTTTTCTTTTCTTCGTCATATGGGGTCCATTATAAGCCTTGCATGAATTCCTCTAGCTTATCACAAAATATTTTTTTACGATTGTGGAAGATTTTCATAGTATGTTTGTTGTAACCTCTTACAAAATAAATAGTTCTACAAATGGAATATTCCCACCAGAAAATCCATCTAGTGTACATATGTATTTGGTTCAAAACATGTTCACTTTGGGGCTCCCTGTAAGATTTAGAATCAAATCGATTGGTGGTTTGAGAGAGTGGTCTTGTCATCAACACACTGGATGACCTCCATCAGAKTCAAAGTAGAAAGATATATTCTCTAACAAAAAATATCTATCAAGCCATCTATAAATTATTTATGGCCCTTTTCAGAAGTTTGTCCAAGTAAACCATGACTCTGTAAAATCCTAGCGTTGATTTCAATTGATATTGTAAAGCCCATGCTAGGTTGTAAGAGAAATCTAGGCTTCTTTCTCCCCTGCAATAGTCATACATGAAAATCCCCCTCCTTTTCTTCTTGGAACTAAACCATATTGAAATTCCCACAAATTAATCACTTGTTGTCAATTATCTCATCATCTAGGAAGTGCCAAAAGGTTGCTCTTTCCCCAACATCATAAGGGCATAAATGTTGGCTAGGACCAAGAGCTAGTTGTCTAGGTTGAAAAGAACCCATAGACCTCTTTGTGTCAAGTCCATTCCCCACTCAACTACAATGCTTGAAAATTGAGGAGAAACCAACATCATAACACCCCCTTTTCCTTCAAAATGATTAGAAGTAAAACACTTGGCACTAGGGCATATTACATACGTACTGTCTTCCAGCCACATATTTTGTTATATTGGCCTTCTGAGGTTTTTGTACACTACTGTGGTGTTCTGCAAGAGTTCTTTCAACTATCAATTGAGTTATGGTTGTGATGATTGTCTGCTTGCCACATGTTCTATTGTATTTTCCATTTGAGGTTTATGTACATTGTTGTGGTGTTCTGCAAGAGTTCTTTCAACTAGAAGTTGAGTTATTGGTTGTGATGACTATATTCTAGCCACATGTTTTTTTGTATTTTCCATTTTAGGTTTCCGTACATTGTTTTGTTCTGCAAGAGTTCATCGTAAAACTTGGTCCGGGTGCAATTTCATGATTTAGTGAGAAGCGATTGTTATTTTTATCAAATCCATGATGAAAAGTGTGTTCTTATTCATATTTTATGGGAAATTATAGAAGTTGTCATCAAGGGAGAGTGTTGATGTAATTCCATCTTCCTCCATAATTGTTCCTTGTCCCTAGTGTTCATTAAGGAGGAGTGTTGGAATGTGTTACTCTGTATTGTCATTCTTATTCTCGCAGGGAATGTTGGAAGGTATTGTAATTCCATATTCCTTCGTAAGTGTTCCTTCTCCCTAGTCATCACTAAGGGGGAGTTTTGGAATATGTGATGATTACTTGTATGGTATTGTTGGAATGCATTGATTTGGAAGTAAATAATGTCTACTCATATATAAAAGAGTTATCTCACATGCATCATGAAGTGATATACTTTTGTTACCATTCAATATATAAAGAGATGAAACTACATTTATCCCTCGTGTATTTTGGGATGTAATTCTTCCATACCTCTTGGTATATAATAGAGGTAAGAGAGACCCATGAGGTACATTGAAATGAAGAATCACATAGTGATCATATACATTGGAATGATGTGAAGATGGAGTGTGATGTGTGGGAGCTCAATTGTAAGATTGAAGATTTTTGAAGAATAAAGAAGACAATACCTTCCCGTGGACGTTTCCCCATTTTGGGGTTTTACCACGTATATCTGGTGTACTCTTTTTCTCTTGTATCTTTCTTATTATGATTAAATGTAGTTGGTATATGGATAGGAGGATAGACTAGTAAGGTTCTTGTGCTTAATATTATTGTATGTTTATTCATATGTCTCAATATTCACAATTTTGACTTCTTTACAACATAGAATATCCACCCCCCCAATTGATGTCAAAATCCGATAGACTATAAGTTTTATGTGGGGGTAACTTAAGCTTTAGATATTGCATGAGGTCACTTTCATTGCAACACATGGATTTGTGTGCATCCTAACATTGTTATCCTTGAAGTCACTAAGAGCAACAAAAAGGTTGTTTATTTTAGTGCATTGTCGTGGAAGTAGAAATTGACATCAACAATTAATTCTTTACCTTGAGAATGTTATTGACAAATAAGAGTGAACTATGTGACTATGAAGGTTTTATTTTCCATTGGAGCTTGTGACTTGCTAGGACTAGTCATGCTCAAGGCCTCGAAGGTTGGTGCCTTTGGAGCCTAGGTTTTTGATACCCTAGAGTTCTTATTCGTTCAAACTACTTGAGTCCATCCTCACCATCCATGTGAGAGGTATTGGTTGCTAGAGGGTCTATGTGAGTTGTGTTATCAAAGGGTATGTTTGAGACATTAACAAATAGTCACATAAACAATTATATGGACTTTAGCACATAAAATATGTGTTAGAATGATGTAAGGAACCACCTACTTGTGAACCCTATCCCATACCCAAATGAGCACAAATTATTTAGGGTTTTTTAACAAGTTTACCTTAATGTAGATGTGTCATTGAGGCCTAGGGATAAATAATATATTTGGTTCATGGAAAATAAAGCTTCTCAAGGGCACATAGATGCACTCTAGCATTGACCATAATTTCATTAGAAGGCTAGAAAGTTCAACCATAGGATGGATATTGCATAAACTTTCATATTTAGAATTAAAAAGATTCAATATCAGGATGAGAGCCATTACCTTGTGATGCACCTTGGAAACAAACTTCCAAGGAATTTTCAACAACATTTTGCGCTTTCAATCAATCAAAATATTTACTAGAGCAGTAATGTTTTTGGGCAAAGAACAATCATTTTACCTTATTTAACATTTTAAATTTGTCTTCCTTAAGAAATGTATAAATAGTCTCTTCCCCTCAATTCAAGGATTGTACCCAAGGCAAACCCTATAATATTCAGGGCACAAAGTCGGTCAACAAGAGGGATCGAAACCATTACAATAATATACTTCTTATGACCTCAACATGTCACTAGCATGAATTGAATCATGGGTGGGGAGGATAATGATCATTCCTCCCAACCACCCAA
>SNQJ01S0202660.1:16616-33358 GCA_010110895.2 Picea sitchensis | reverse complement strand
CAGGTTTCCTTCGACATGATTAGAGTGTTGTGAAGTTCTAACATCCTGGAGCCTTAGAAGGCTTAGCTCCTTTTTGAGCATAGAAAAGGGTCCCAGAACCCCGATCATATGGGACTTTGAAAAGCTCCAGAGGGATACACTCTTAAATATTACCCAATATTTGGTTAAGTCTGTGGAATCAAGCCCACAGTTACTTGGAAGAATGGTTTGAGATAAGTTCCTTCCATTTACAAAACTCAAATTATATAATAGGAAAAGGGGTTTCAAGGGATGGACGAGTTTAGAATAGTCCTATAGATTCCATCTCGAATTTGTATTCGTGGAGTTTATCCTTAGAAATTATTTTGGATGATTAGCACATATATAGATTTAGACAGAGGGTCACTCGTTGTTTTCCCCAAATTCATTTAAAACCCATCAATAACATTGCTCCCTAGCTAAACAAGACTTCAAATAGAAATCTATTGACTATATATGATATTATAACTTTACCTCGAATTTTCAATCAGCCAAGCCATCCAAATCACAATTATCTAGCTTCCAAATAAGATATAATGTTATGCCATCATCCCTATATATCAAGGATGTATATGTATAAAGAAAATAAAAGAATTCAATTATGCATTTCAATTCAATTATATAGAGTCTATGAAATACTTATCTGTATTGTAAGTTAGAGCTACCAAAATGACTATGGGTGTTCTCCTTTTCACCCAACCGTAGGCTCATATGCATTCACTCTAGAACTCTCACAACCCTCGTGCCAAGCCATGATACCACCAAATATTTCTTTCTTTTCCTCGGGTATTCTATGTTCAAAATCATAGCTCTTCCATGAGTTCTATCGCCTATTTTTTCAAGCCTCCTTCTGGGAATGGTCTTCTTCTCTCTTTTGAAACTCTCTTCTTTGTATTCTCTTGCACACTTCACCCCCAGGAAGGTTATGGACCTATCTTATTCCTTTTACTAGAAGGAACTCAAGTTAATCATGGCCCGTAGGAAGACTACCCTCTATGGTACTTTGGGCCAACAATTTTCTGTCTTCTCAGCCAAGCCCTCCATGCTTCCATTCATTGGGGTAGTTGGTGGTTCAACCACCAGTCCTTTTCTCATTCACTGATTTTTCCTTGGGATCAATATGCGTCTTATTATTCTAGATCAAATATTTCAGCAAAGAGGATTGGTTCATCTTGGCAAGATGAACCCTCTGTACAAGTTTCCTCACTCTTTCCTCTAGTAATTTCATGGCCAGTACTTCAAGGATTCACCCCCACAGTCACTTGTTGGAAATATAAACAATAATACATTTACATTGTTCACATTCCATGGAATGGTAGTCATAAGTAATGATTAATTACAATTTTGTGGAAACAAGGGTGTTACAATCCCCTCCCCCTTCAAAGGAACACCATCCTCAATGTTTTTTCTCAGTAACACCTGTCATACCTTTTTCATTCAGCTGCTTCAACAATATTGATCATGCTTCTTGGTCTGGTCCTTTCCAGACCCTTGGCCTTCGTCACCTACCATAATTTTGGACAATAATCATATTAATCACAATTTCATGCGAAAACATCTTACTTTTGTTCAAAATTCAAGAGAATTTTTTTTATCATCACAATACATATCTGTGCAATTTCATGGATATGCATCCAATTGGATGTCTTACTAACTTGGTCCACTATTTTCCTTGACAATCCCATTGTTTTCATGATCCCAACCAATAATTTACAAGAATTATCAAACTCTCCTCTTCCTTGTGGTCACTCCCCTTCCAGGCCGAGGCTGAGTCATCCCCTTCTTTGCTATACAATCCCTCGAGTGATCCATCTTTCCTTTCCAAGGTTTTTATCACACAAGAAGAGTTTTAGATACTTCATTGAGTCTTACAATCGAGTCTTCCCTCTAACTTTCTCTGCCAAGGCATCCTTATGGCTTGTGTTACCACAACACAACATATTCTAGGGCGATCATGGCTTACCAAAAGGTTCTCATGTCTCAACAATATCCCTTTTTATGTTTTCCATCTTTGAAAACCTTCATTTCCCTGGACAAATCATTTTCATCTAACCTATATCACATGTATACATAAATTTTGTGAGATGTCATCATCAATTCCAACTCATAATTTTATTGCAAATCTATCACCCATATATTTCTAAATTTCACATTTTCTTTTCAGGTCTGTTTCACACAGGGACCAAATTCACAAGTATGAGAGTTTCCTTCCCATAGCGGTTTGGATCAATAGGCATTGGTCTTCCTTATGGGCTTACTTATACTTCCATATCCAAGATCCTTCTTCCTACAACTCCATTTTCACATATCCAAACAAGTTGTTAGTTTTCATGCATATTATATCTTCAAAATTTTGCATACCAACAATCAAATCATTTTCATATATTCAATGGTACAAAGCAAAAGGAAATATCATTATTTACACATGCATCATTTCAGCATGCCAAATTTTTCCAAATGCAATTCAAATATCAAATGACTTTAATCAATATGCCAATGTTCATGTCCACATGACTTTAATCAATGTGCCAATGTTCATGGCCACATTCATACCCAATGTACCCCTGCATTGATTTCAAGTTTTGCATGCTTTATGACAAGCACCTTTCCATGGTGTGTTGGAGCTCAACCAACCTCTTCACCATAAGGATTATTCATTCTCATTCATTATCATAACAGGATTGCACTTCCTGCTACAAATTGATCATGTCCTCAATTTAACATATTATAATATGAAGCCCAAGTTACATATGGTTTCATATAAACACTTATTGGGAACCAATGGTGCCAACACTCATGGCCATCCACTTCCATTTTTTAATACCTTCACAATTAAAGTAGAGTATTGGAAGGCTCTCCTTCCTTAATGGGAAATATATTGTCTTCTTTCTTATGAAAACATGCATTTCCTCAATGCATTCAATTCATTAATGTGTTGCCTATGAGCACTTTTGTTCCCAATCAATATTGATTGGTCAATGCACCCATGACACTGCTTATTCATGAATTTTCTTGCAAGGATTCTAATTCATCCTTGATTTCTAGAGGTTCATACTTCTATCATTCAAGCTATCTTATTTATTGAATCATACCCTACTCATGTATCACTGGTATACGACAAACACTCAAAATTATCTTCATATCATGTAGATAATAAAATACTTCCGAGGGGATTCTTACCAAATCCCTTCATACCTTATGCCACACGGGCATGAACACTTTTATACCTGTTCTGGTTGCCAACACCCTCTCTGATATTATCTCATCAGTGGTGATTTATGGATACTTTTAAAGTTCTTTCAAAATATTTCAACAACATCCTTCTTGTATAAATCCTCTGTTTGAGGTTGTCCATCACCGATAACTGTCTTTCCCAACAACTCCAATTTCTTTCTACACAACCATAGAATTTCAGTCTTGTTATCCCCATTTTGTGGATAACTAAGGAGATGATGTCCCGAGGCCCTCAGGTTTCAAATATGGAGTGCCAAGAGATTACTTGATCAATAGTACCCTTTGAACATATGGAACACCCGCTCACCACCACAAATGGTCACATGTTTACAGATAGCATCCACCACACCAGGTGGCTTCTAGAAGGCAGTGAACCTTGCTCCATGAGGTACAAGTCAGTATTATGATGAGCATAATTTCAATACCTAAGACATTTGATTATGTTGTATCTTATATTTTCTTTATATTTCATGATATGTTCTTGGACATTATGCCTTTTGCTATGCTTCACCTTGGTGGTTGACATTTTTCCCTAGTAAGTGGTCTTATTTTGGAATGGATTTTCTACTGGGAGATCTTTTAATGTGCCATCATACCGTTCCCAACCATACTTACCATTTTCCATCATTATTCCCCTCTGTTTCCCTATATCTTGGGATTTTAGGGTGTATTGACCCAAGAAGGGGTTGTCCCTCATTCTATGGGAAGAAGGGGATAAAGGCCCAGAGGGGTTGGTGTTGGGTAAACGATAAAAGAATTATATAAACCTTCCATATGCTTCTCCCAAGGATCACAAAAGAAAGCAATGAAACACTTATCTTTGAGTAAAAGGGGACCCACAATATAATAAAAAATGCTTAAAAGGTTAGTCGAAGGATAGGAGGTATCATCATGAGCCAACCTATCACATCCATGGATATATAGCGGTATGGAATTTTCATCATCTGGTCACAAAACCAAGGAAGTGACTCTTTGTTGAATGGCTGAGATAAAGGGGGTCTCATCACGTGCCAACCTTCTCATTTACATTAGGTATTTTTGGGTGACATTGCCTCCACATGGACACCATGCTAGGGTAGTGACCTTCAATATCTCCTTATGATATTATGAAAGAAAATATAAAGAAATAAATATAAAAGGCAAATTATGGGCTTGGAAAAAGTGCATTGCGAACGAAGGTACCACACACCCTCTACAAAGGAACCCATGAATGAGACATTACGACCCCTAGTATGTGATGAGACATATTCCCATTGAGTCTTAACCCCATCCACATCATACACCTTACATGGATTAGAGAGGGACCTCTCGGAGGCTCTCCTTGACCTAGGGTAAGATCTACCCAATAGGACACCTCGTCAACCCTCCCATACTTAATCTTGACAAGTCACATAATATGTTTGAGCTATTAATTGTTTCATATAGTAATCTTTGATGTACATGCTTAGATGGATTATTTATTTATTGGATCCAATTATCATGATGTTATGGTGTGAGATCCTTGGAGGGCGTGTTCATTTGCCTTTGCAAGACCTAGATGGTGGACATTTTTGGGAGAAAAAGTCTAGCTTGGGCTTCCATGGGGCTACAATCCCACAGGTTTGATGCCAGGGGCACACATGCCAGATGAGAAATAGATGACTTGGATGGCCTAGATGATGATTTGGATGACCTAGCCCACCCATTTCTTTCCAAATGATTTTCCCAGGAGGGGACAAACGTCCCACTCTTGAGCATGAAATCATGATATTGGGGGATAGGGAATGGTGGTGAGGTGCCACTCATTTACACTTGGATGTTTTGAGGAGAAGAGGGTATTCACATGATGAGATCACTTATATTCTTGACACATGGCCTTTGGAGGACCATCCCCACTTCTCCAACATCAAAAACTTCCTCAAAGTGGAAAAACATCCCCTAAAGGGGTGACGTCATTCTAGATTAGGGTTTAATTTGTGCAAAAGATGAAATTTTAAGTGAAATGTTTAATACTACTTTGATAAGGGGGAAAGGTTAGGGTTGTTGACCCCTAATATTTGTTTTTACTATTTATTTTGTGGACAAGCTATGTTAGCTAAACTTTGTATAAATAGAGATCATAAGATCTCATTTTAAATCATAACCCTCTCTCTTGTGAGAGACTTGGTCTGAAATTTTTGGCCCCCTTGGATCTTTTAGCTCTTCTGCACTTGTTTTATGGCTATGTTATGAATGGTTCATGGAAGAAGTGATGCGCTAGCCTTGGAATATTATTTTCTAGCTCTTGTGGTGGATTGTCTTGGCATTTCTCTTGATCTTAGTATGTTTTTCTATTATTATGCTATCATTTTTTCAAGTTCAAGTATTGTTATGCTAGGATATAGGCGGGAAGTATAAGGGAATACACCCCCACCATAGTATTCACCATTTTATTGCTTCATCTCATCGATTAAGGGTTTGCTAAGAGAAGTATAAGGGCATACAACCTCTTAGATTAAACCCTAGCTTAGAGAAACTTGCCTTGGGGAGTAAAAGGGCTTACACCCCCAAGGAGGTAGTTTCTCTAAGATCCTTGTGACTCCATTAACCTAATAGTAAAGGCACTAGTCACTTTTTTGCATTGGAGATATAAAATCATTTCCTTGGGAAACATAATTTTTGGTCTTTTGAAAGATTTCTTGCTTGAAGTTGGTTTTCCTAATTGAGAGGACTCTTCCCCTACTAGGGAATCCTCTGTATCCCACTAATTCTTTCTTATATTATAGAATTACATATTCAGCCATTAGGGCTGCATAAACCCTAACTTACTTGCTTTAATAACTCTCTTATCAACCATTGGATTCCACCCAAAGTTTGTACACTTACTCTCCTTGGCCTAGCACACTTTTTGACAAAGTTTGAGGGGATTTCAGTGGCTAATATTCTTTCTGTAATACATTGAATTTTACATCCATAAGGATGATATAATTTTCTGCACACAAGTGTTTACAATAACCTTATCTTTTATGCTAAGAGTATTGGTTTTTCATCTTGAGTTTAGCTAGTCATTTACTAGTTTTTCTCTTGCATTTTCTACTTGACTTTAGCACTTATCGAGAATATTATAGTATCTATTTATTTCTGATATATAATTTAATCTATTTCTACAAATTAGGGACAAAAATATTAATTTTCTGATCCAACTAACATATACTATTGCAAGGTGTGTTTTCTTGTGTCTCGGGCAGGTACAATCCTCTGAAGTAGCACTATACTTGTGGGGCAACCATTACTTGAATTACAAGTAATATCTCCCTACCCTTAATTCCATTTAGACTTGAGCTATAGGAGATTGATTTCCATCCATATCCATCTCCATCTCAATCCTCCTAAGGTCACCGAGATTTCCTCCCTAGAGTGACCTAGTCACCCTTGAAGTGCATAACCTACATCAATGTGACATTGGGTGTAGGATTCCCAAGTTGTATCACTTGTTCCATGGTTGGGCCAGGATTTTCCCAACCTTCAACTTGCGCTATAACATTTTTTCATCGTTTCGGGGGAGGATTTTGAATCCTCTTCGTACCCTAACGACACTTTGGTAAGCTATCCCAAAGCCTTTCCCTTAGCTTACCTAGTGACACCACCCAAGGGACATTCCCTTTCCACCCTCCTCGATGAGCTCATATTGAAGCTCATTTGGCGACTCCACCTTCCCAGAACCCTTCTTTCCCCAAACCTTTTCCCCTGGGAGGCTCAATCCTTCTAAGGTTTACTAAAGAAGGCCTCCTCTCAAGCCTTCCGTTGCTAAACCCCTCTTCCATAAATCCCTTCCCCTTTCTCCAATGGCTTGCCATTGGGAAAGATACCTCTACAAACCCCTTGACATGGCCAATATTCAAGGCTACCCTAACCAAATGCCAACATATGTCAAAAAATGGTTTCCAAAGTTTCGAGGAAACAATGTAATAACTGTCAAAGACCAAATTTATGCCATGGGCCGAGATATAGACAATGCAGGTATTGATCATGAAGATCTGACCATGAAACTTTTTGCTTCATCACTGACTAAAGAAGCCCTTGATTTGTTCAAGGGACTCTCTGATAATTAGATCATGAACTATGATGCTTTTTCCGCCTTATTTAAAATTAGATGGTCAAGAAAAGTAGATGGTGGGACACTTGAAACTCAGTTCAATCAAATAAATAAAAAGGAGAATGAAACGACAAAGGAATTCATTTCAAGATTTGACATGTTATACAATCAAATTCCAATAGATTACCGTCCCACAACATCATCAATTCATCTCATTTACATGAATGCCTATGAAGGGTAGTTTTGATACATTCTTAAAGATAAAAATACCATGTCATTGAAAGAGGCTAAAGAGTTCAGTATCGGCATTGAAAAAAATCTCCTTGATTAAAAAATAGAACCTTTTCATTACCCTTGTAGAAAGATAGAATCAAGGACAGATGTTTCCAACAACAATGTTCCTGATCCGATTGCTCTCATGAGTAAGAATATAGAACAAATGAATACTCAATTTTTTCAGGTACAAAATCAACTTATGAACCATATGATTACAGTGGAAATAAATCAATCTGCTCCCAAACCTCAGTTTTCCAGACAATAGAGAGATGCCACCGGTTGGAAACGAAGACCTCAACAAGAGTCAAAGGCCCCAGATAATTTGAAACATGTTGGTACATTTGATATAGAAGCTTCGTGTCTCCCATGCCAAGAATCCCAAAGGGAAGATGAATTCCCTTGAAAAGATGAAGATTATCCTGACAATATAAACTTCATGATTTGCAATCTCAACAATGAACATGTTACTCAAGAACAAATCAATGTAGCCAAAAGAATAGGAGAAAGAGAAGGGAGAATCCAATCCTTAAATAAACTAACATATGATTAGAGGAAGGAATTAAGGAGAAGGGAAATTCTAACCTACAAAAGAAAACATGCTTCATCCCCTCCGTTACAACTTCATACTCCTCTTCCACCAACAGAGAAGGTGTATCCACCACCTCCACCACTGGTATGTGATTTTATTCCTAATCCAACTACTACATATGAAATTTAGTTGAATATAGATGTTGCAAACATGTTTGGAAAACTGAATATGACAGTCCCAGTGACGAAAATGAGTAAGATGCCTTCTATAAGAAGGGAAATTTTGGAAATATTACAGGTGCAAGCCAAGAAGGATGATCCTCCCATCATGTTAAACACTATGTATATTGATTGGCCAAGGGACAAGAATCCTCCTTTCTATCTATCATTAGGCATGAATGGCCTCTTCTTGAACAACTGCATGCTTGATTCAGAGGCCTCAACAAATGTCATATATTTGAAGGTAATGAAACAACTTGGTTTGAATACAACCCAACCTTATGGAAATGTTTGTGGTATTGTTTCTAGAAGAGTTAAGGTCTTGGGAGTATGTGAAGACATTGAGGTTTTTCTGATTGACTTTCCACATATCAACTTTCTCATGGACATAGTAGTGATCGACATTCTAGATGCTTGGGGGATGATTTTATCTAGGAGTTGGTCTACTACTATTGGGGGTTTCCTTAGCATGGATCTCACCCATTCACATATTCCTATGGAAGATATTATACAATTGAGAGAAATATGATAGACATGTAATGGATATTGATGGTCCTGATTATGCCAACGAATGCGATTATTATGTACTCCCACAGACTGATGGGTAAACTATATACTTTAATTTCCCTCAATTAAATAACTGACCAAGGTAAGTAAACTTAGAGTTGTGACACAGTATGAGTCAAGGTAGGGAAAGGGTTAACTACTTATAAAGTTTGGAAAGTGGATTTAGCTAGAAAAGAAGATGGTTTATCCTAGGGATCAATACTTTATCTTCAATTTACAATTCTGCTTTAGAAGGATATTATAAACAAACTTAACTCTGTTTGGACAACGAACCTTATTTCAAATATACAAAACAATCTGACTTCCTTGAAAAGTAAGCTCATTACTCTAAGTAAGCAATTCTTGAATAGAAATAAGCTTTTTTCCTTAAAAGCTCCGAGTTCCGTATCAAGGGATGAATTAGGGGCTGGATCAAGGATCGGATTGAGGGCTGGATCAAGGGTCAGATCAAGGGATGGATTGTGTTTTCGACCTGTTTTAATCAAAATACAAGTCTTAATGGATAATGCTCATTCGATTAAGGACAAGTTCATCATAAAATCAACAAAATGAATGCTACGCATACCTTATGCTGATCCATGGAAAATTTATGGAAGAAACCTGATAATACCTTCAAAAATGGATAATAGAGGTATGAATTGTATGATTACCATGTGCAAAAAGAGACTCATAAAAGGAAACAATTATGCAAAACATGGAGTCAAAATTCCTCCCACGCCTGAGGTTTTGCAAGTCCATCTGCAAAAAACAATGGATTGACAAAACATAACTATACTCCTGAGGTAGTGACATGATATTGAGATAGAATATGGATTAATATTTAGGGGATTCTTCCTCATGTCCCAGAGACTTCTTCTTAGGCATTTTTCGATGCTTCAACTTCATTCTTAAACTATGATTGGTAGTAGTCATATCATCAACCAAACGTTGTATAGAATTCACCTTGGATTGTAGGACAACATTGTCATGGTGTAAATGATGATCCAATGTTTTATACTCTCCAAGAAGTTGGGTTAGATAAGAATTTTCTTGTTGCAACTGTTCAACAGTTGGGGACTAATCAGACTTTTCAATAAGCAAAGGCTTAGTCTTATTAGTGGATGTGGAAGGCATGTCACATTTGGTAGAAGGTGTAAGAATTTGAGAGGAAGGTGTAATAGTGACCTTTTGAGGAAGACTGAGAATGGAAGATTTATATTTAGTTTCTTTGGCAACATCAGAATCTCCTGCAAATTCTTATTTAAGATTCTTGTGAGGACTCTCATGATTAGAGGATAATTGAATAGGGTCTGAGGTAATTGGAGGATTTTTATTGAACTTTCCGATCATACTTCAAGTTCTCCTAAGAGATGGTTTTTCTTTGAACTTGTTAACACTTTTCCTCCTTGTATGAATTGGAGGAAAATCACGGTGAAAAGATTCCTTCAACTTCTCTTGTTTACAGTCAATAGGAGGTGTAGATAACTGAGGATCGACAATAGGCTTCTTGGCTTTCTTAGAATATGAGGGAATAAGATTAATTGGAGGGTTTGGAGTTTTAGGAGAACAAGGTTTATATGGATTAGCAGTCCCATAATCAATTGTCTTCTTGGCCATTTTAATTGTCAAATGGGGGTTCAAAAAATGGTAAAGGAAATCGTCCCAGGTTCTGTCTTGTTTTTCGTAATTCCGAAATAAATAGTAGTTTGATAAGGCCATGATGAAATAGGCTATGGTGAGGGTTTTTCACATTCTTGTGAAATTGGGAGGACATTTTCTCAAGACTCTTTAAAAAGTAAAATGGAAAATTCAAAGGTTTACCAAACCGAAATTGAGCCAAGAGGCAAAAATGGTAGGATTTGAAGGTGGAATACTTACCCTCACAAGTAATTAATTTGGTGATGAAGATTAGAGGATTAATCAATTCACATTTAATCCATCCCTTTGAAAATATTTTATCCCCTAAAACATTTTGATATTCTGGTTTAAAAACCCAATTATGACTCTATCGTGGAAGCTAGTGATGCTTGAACCATCTGTCTCCAAATCGTGGGAGTTTTGTGGCCATAACAACAGAATCTTCAGAGACTGGAAAATCCAGTGACCTAACATGAGAAATATTTCCATTGAATCCAAGGGAGAACTGGAAGGAAACATAATCATTGTGCCCTTGCAAACTGGCAAGGAATTTCCCCCATCCCATGCAGAGAAAGATTTATTGGCATGATTCGAACTCCAAGATAGCTGACAATTCGACATATGAGGAGGGTTCATGGAAATTCAACATGGCTATAGAGAAGAGGATGAGTGATATAAATAATTTGAAGAGGATGAGCGATAAACATAACATGATGCTTTGTTCCAAACACAAATGATATAGGAGGGTCAAGTCGTGGGTGCATTTGGCACATATGAACGCCATACGTAATAATGATTATGTAGGGATTTGAATTTTGAATGATATCATACTTGGAGATTCAAATATTAACAATCATATCGCATGAGATGTTTGATCAATGTCTAAGTTGAAGACTTGGACATTATGATAGTAAACGTATAAAATAAATCATAAGTTTAAATTCATCTCTTAGCAAGTGTGAAAAATAGATATAACACCTTTAGCATATTTAATTCACCACTTGAAAAATGTAATTGGATTCCAGTGATTATACCTAAACTGATACATGAAAAATCACATTCACAGTTACAACACTTCATATGGTACCTCATCCGACACTCCATCCGACATTTCATCTTGTGAAAAATAAACAATAGTCAGCAGTAGGCCTGAAATTGCCAAAGTCACTAAATTGTAAGGCTCATGTCTGCCAAGGTGGATGAAAGGATGATGGAAACTAAAGTATCCATGTTTTTATTGTAATATAACTACAACTAAGAATGCTTGTTCAAAGAGGTGTTAGTTGCTTAGCCGAGTTCCAATCTCCGTAGTGGAGAAGGAAGTTTATGACTAGATAGAATATAACTATTGAGTTATGAACAACCCCCTCTCTCTTGGAACAATCAAGCTATCAATTGCTTTGATCAATTCTCCCTTTTATTGGCCATGTGAAGATATCCATAAACCAAAATTGTGATGTAGTACCAATCTTGTCATCTATACACGAACAAAGTGATTATGAGATTACTAAAAATAGTATATAACTGATCATCCTTCATCATCATGATATGAAACAATTGACGACATATACAACTTAATAAATTTTGTAAAAAGAGTGGTTTTATGGTATATATTTCATGTTAGAAATCATATATCCTTTTCACATAGACTTCCTAAATGAATGAAAAATGTTTATCCCTTCCCCCACATCTAAGCATTGTAAAACTTCTGAATCAAACATATAGGAAACCAATCAATCCTTCCAATATCCCAAGTTTTATGGATTCCTAGTGTATAGGTAAATTTCACATGTTAGCCTAGCAAAACAGTTAAGAGCAAGGCCCCACCTATAAGACAAAACATCTTACATATAGTTAGGAAGACTTAGACAAGAGGGTCTTAAGATCATCTTCATGTTAGCCCCCAATGGAAAGTGAATGGAGTTGATTTACTTTTACTTAACCATGCATACTCCCTTTCAGTCATACCCACAAGTAGTGCCATACATCAAGACAGGTTTAAAACCAAATTCTTAGTATTTTTATTTTTCATTTTCAATTATCATCCTTTCCAGGTAGAGTGCCCCGCTGCCAGCAAGCCTGTTCGGTACTCTGACAGGTTTACTTAATCATACCACATGACGGTACCCACTGCTGTTATTGGATAAGTCCGTAAGTGTGGACACAAACCGATCCCCCTAGATCCACCTGGATCTAGAACAAAGCAAGATAGAATATGACTCTTTCCCTAGATTCTAACCATTGAATTAAATAGGAGGCAAGAACAAAGAACATACCTTATTATCGCTTCCTTTGGTCTTTGTTTCTCCCGCTTCACTCCAATGATCTCGTACAGTCAAGACCAAAACAATACAAACCAACCAAAGTGAAGAAAGCACAATCTCAATTATCATCCTTTGAAGAGTCTCGCCACAAAGAAGTCTTTGCTCTGTACTGCATTGTGTTTACTTAATCATACCACATGACGGTACCCACTGGGCTGCTATTGGATAAGTCCCAAGTGGACACACAACCGGGATCCCCCTAGATCCACCTGATCTAGAACAGCAAGATAGAATATGACTCTCTTTCCTCAGATTCTAACCATTGAATTAAATAGAGGCAAGAACAAAGAACATACTTTATTATCACTTCCTATGGTCTATGTTTCTCCCGCTTCACCAATGATCTCTCTTCGCATAACAAGAATCTTTCAAAACAATACAAACCAACCAAAGTGAAGAAAGCACAATCTATTCAACAACACCTATGTATATGATCAAGGAGTTATACAATAAAAGTAGAAACACCTTTATAGGGAAGAAGGGACATACATCAGACATATTAATGGAAAGTAACATGTCCTGCTTCCTGATGCTCAAACTTCCTCTCGATGTCCCTTTGGCTCCCACTCACACACTTTCTCACTTGCATGAAGAAGATCAACCAATTTTGATAAACTTGATCGAGTTTCTAGTCACGTAGTATCACCCTTCACACAATTTTCCACCACCAATGAATCTTGCTTAACCTTGCTTGCTTCTTTGCTTAATATTTTCCATGAGAATTCTCAATATATAGGAGAGAAAGAATTAGTTACTTGGATAAGAATGATCCCAAAATATCAGGGAATCCAGTACTAAGATAACCATTCGAATGCCATCTCATCCTTCTAGAAGATTCCCTTCTAGAAGCATCGAGAATTCATCTCTTTCCTTTCTTTAGAAAGAGTTCGCACCCTAGCAGTTCAACACAGTGCGAACTTCTTGCACCCTGGCTTAAGGCAGCCTACGAGAATCATGCATTCTCGCAGGCAAATATACTAGTGGCCTGCGGACAGTCCTCAAAAATGTGATTTCTGGAAAGAGATGAAGGTAACTTTTTCTCAGGAGAAAGTTCTAATGAAGAGCCTAAGTACACCATCATCAATACATCATCATGACGACCAAAAACATGGGTAACAACTTCCAGTAGACCTATTCAGTATCCCGACAAGTTAGCCTCTTACACCCTTTTTATAGTAGAGACTAGTCCTTACCCTCACCTTTAATATTTGTATATGAATATTGCTTTTTGCAAGAATATGGGGAGGCAACTTTGCAAACCTTTTTACAGGTTGGGATGGTATTTAAGTTGGAGGATGATTTATTTATTTATATATATATTACCTTTACAAATTGTCCCGATGTAAGGGATACTTAAGTGAGTGTAACCAATCTGAAGATATGAGACAATTGGGCATTTTAATATGTAGTGGATGGAACCATTGGAAAATAGAAAAAATATATCTATAGTCCCTACTCATCTTCTTCCATTGAAATTAAATTGATGTGTCCATGGATTAACCATCAGGTAGACCTTCTTGCTATTCTTTTATAAAAAAACTCTACTCACCCACTCAAAGAGTTGGATGGATTGTACTAGTAGCCTCTAGGTTTGATGAGATCATTGTCACTTTTTTAGTATCTTTTCTGGTGGTTAAGGGCTATAAGAAACTGTTATAAGAGACTCCCTAAAAGTCTAGTTTGAAAAGAAGATATAATTCAGATCAAAGAACTAAAAATGACTAACTAAAACAAGGAGTTTTTAATCATGTAAAAGTACTCATTACTCAAATGACGCTCAATAAGATGAAATCCAATTATAATCACATATTATTTTGAAGTAAAATACTCCCCTTTTTTCTTTTCTTCCTTGAAAGTGTCCATTTGTAAATGAATACTTGCAAAATTTCTAAAACTATCTGTAAAAAAAAACCACACCAAAAATATTTACATATGTACAACAAAAAATCAAAATATTTCAAGAACAGGGAGAAGGAGAAGAAACTTTCCCATCCACCAATGCCAGTGCCTTGTCGGCTGACATGACTTGTATAAAGTCTTCTTTAGAAACATGCTTATGGTAAATTTTAAGTCTATGCCCATTTACTACAAAAGAGACCTGTTCATCATCAATTTTTTTAATTTTTATAGCCCCATTATCAGGCATGGTAACTACTTCATAAGGACCTAACCATCGAGTGGTAAGTTTTCCTTTAAAATTTTTAAACCTTGAATCAAACAATAGAGCCCAATATCCATGTTGAAATTGCTTCTTTTTAATGAATTTATCATGCCATTTACTTTGTTGGTTTTGAACTAAGATTGTCCTTTGGATAACATCCTGTCTAATTTCATCCAATTCATTCAATTGTAGGACTCATTGTTTTTATGCCTCATTTAAATATAATCCCAACTGTGGAAAAATATGAAAGGTTCTTACTTGGAATTCAATAGGTAAGAGTACTTGTTTTCCATAAACCAATTCATATGGGGTATGTCCAGTGTTGTTTCTCCATGTGGTGCGATATGCCCACAAAGCCTTTGGAATTCTATCAACCCAATCTCTATGGTGTAGTTAGACAGTTTTAGTCAAGATAGTTTCTAATACTTTGTTTGTTTATTCCACTTGGCCATTATATTGTGGGTGGTATGGAGAGGACTTACGATGTTTTATCCCATACTTTTCTGTTAATTCCTTCATCAACTTATAAGTAATTTGTGTACCTTGGTCCGTGACAATCTCACGAGGAACACCAAAGAAGGTAAAAATATCTTCATAAATAAACTCAACAACATATTTTTCAGTATCCCTAAATAAGGTTTTTGCCTCTACCCACTTAGTGACATAATCTGTGCTAACAAGAATATAGTTCTTTTTACGAGACATGGGGGAAATTGGTCCTACAAAATCAAGGGCCCATTTCTCAAAAGGTTCAATCATAACCTGGGTATGTAAAGGAATTTCATTAGCTGATGGGGGTTTTCCTATCCTCTGACAACTATCACAACTTATTACATATTTTGCAACATACTTAAAAATGCTAGGCCAATAGTATCATGAATGTAAAACCTTGTATGTTGTACGTTTATCGGAAAAGTGACCACCACACGGTCCATCATGACAACTTCGTAGGATTTCTGCTATCTCATCTTCCTAGACACATCTACGAATGATAAAATCTGGTCCAGTACGGAAAAGGTCATGGCCAACCCATGAGTATTTATCACTTTGTGTTATAATTTGACGCTTTTCATGAGGTGACAAATGAGTTGGTAATTTTCTAGTGGCTAAATAATTTGACATATCTGTAAACCACAGAGTGTTTAAGGAGATGGTGAAGAGATGCTCATCTAGAAAACTATCATCAACAGGAATACTATCACCTTCATGATTAATGCAAGAGATAAAGTCAACTACTAAGTTCTCTTTTCCTGGTCGGTCAAGGACAATAATATCTAAATCTTGTAATAAAAGTAACCACCTAGTTACTCGACCATTGGTAATAGGATTTTTCATGAGAAGCCTAATGGAAGAGTGATATGTATGTACAAATACCTCATTCCTGTGATATAATGGTGAAACTTGTTGATAGCATGGATGACTGCTAAGAATTCTTTCTCAGTGACTGTATATTTTATCTTAGCAGGAGTCAAGTTCTTACTTACAAAGTAAATGGCATAATATTTTTGGTCTTGTTTTTATCCTAACAATCCTCCTATTGCAATATCGGAGGAATCAATTGATATATGGAATGGAAGGGCCCAATTGGGTCCTCTAAGAACTGGTGCCACAATTAATTTAGCTTTTAAAGTTTCAAAGGAAGTTTGACAATGGTTAGTCCAAAGAAAGTTAACATCCTTTGTGAGTAATCCAAACATGGGTGTGGAAATTTTTGTAAAATTTTCAATGAATTACTAGTAGTATC
>SNQJ01S0202660.1:0-16606 GCA_010110895.2 Picea sitchensis | reverse complement strand
TAGAAGTCTTGTCGGTTCAAGAAGATAATTTATATTAGGTTATTAGCCTCCAAGAGAAGAAGTCAGCCATAAATAATAATAATATACTGAATAGACATGTACCCATAAGGAGAAGTCGACCCCATCAAATTTGACAGAACCACTATAAATACAGGGCGCTAGTTCTCATTTGACACATCTCGGAATTGCAGAGCAACAACTAGTGCGCACTGTAGTTTCTAGTTTGGTGCGCACGTGTGGAGGAGAGCTGTAGGTGCAGCTGCTGCAAAAACCAATTTTCAGTGTTGGCTTGAACTATCTCTTGGCTAGGGTTTGGACTATCTGATCAACAATTGTTGGTGCACTATCCTTGGAGGAAGATGTGCTACACCTTGTTTGGCTATCTAGCCTAGGGTTTGCTTCTAGAGTAATTCTTAGTCAAGGTTAAGGTGCTCAGAGGGTGGATTTGACCTATGGTTGGGTGACGAGGGTATCATCAATGGTAAAACGAGCACACATCCTTCATATTCTAACATGAAGAAGTCTCGAGACTCATTGAATATCAAGATAAAGTTTTTCTTCGAGAGCAAGAGAAAAATGATCCTTGTGAAGATGAAGCGCTTATGTCTGCCCTACCCCTTGATGAAGACACCCAATTTTTTGTTCATCTTGCACATCAAAAGGGGAATATGACAAGTTGTAATCCTTTTGAAAAATTTGATGATGCTTTATTCCATGATTTTGAAAATGAATAAGTTCTAGAAGAAGAGGACCCCGATGAAGTGCAACATCCTGATGAGTAGAAGGAGACATTGGTATCCATGCCTTACCTAATGAAGATGAAATCGTTCAACCTTGTTTCCCCCCTGCACATAAGGATGAAGAAATGATTAGTCCCAATGATACAAATGTGTTTGTCAAGGACCTCTTTAACACAAACATTATACACATTGATTATTTCATGCAGGTTGGGAGATGTAGATGGAATGTGGGGTGATTCATCATTGATATAGATCCCATTTACGACATTGAATGTATCCCTCAAGAAAAAGGGGTTGAGTTGACATCTTCAGAAGACTAGTCTTTGTACACATATGATTCAGTTGTTTGGCAACCTAGTGATGATATGGTCACAAACATATTTCATCAATTTGAATATAACTTGTCGCAATGTGCTCAAGATGATCCTCAACCATCCCTTGAGAGTTGTGATGAGTATCCTTTCAGTGATCTGAGCTTGTTCTATGAATATTTCCAGCCACTCTCATGCTCAGAGTTTGATCAACACCAGGTCATGGCCAATCCAGAAGACTCTGGGGATCACACTACCAAACAAACTTATTTTCATACCGAGACTTTGGGAAAGGATTTGAAGATAAAGAAGTGACATTTTCTAAATCCAAGGGAGGAGTTTTTCTCAAGACATGAGGATGTGCCTTACCCCATTTTCCCTTGTTTTGGAAATAAATAAGTTTTCTTGGGATCTCTTATCCTTTCTTATCCTTTAGGGAGCAGTGATTTTCTAAGCGAAGATGAAGAAAAATCCCTTGTCAAGAAATACAGTTTCAGGGATGAAGAAGACTTCCACGAAACGCATCATGTTGAAGGTCCAATTGAAGCCACCCATAATTATGTTCTTTCTACACACAGAGACAAGGAGATGGTAAGTTTTAGTCATATAGATGAGCCACCATCTACATACGATAGTCTCATTCAGAGATGGATTGATCAGGCTTGTGACTACACTTTCAGGTAGGATGATCAGGCTGATGGTTTCTCTTTTCAATAAGATTTCCTCCCTCCCACGCATCTCATGAGTTTTATTTCATGACTGATTATATGTGTATTTATACTCATGATTATTATGTGTTTGAATTATCTTGGTTGTATTACATGATTAAGCACATGGGGAGATACTTGATGATATGATAAGTTGGTTGCACTGGTTGTACGTAGTATGACTTCACATGACATTTCAGGACCTGATCTTTAGGGCCCCACATAAGTAGGTAGGTCATTTGATTTCCTGCATTTTCATATTGCTTTGTCATGATAGTTTAGATGCATTTCATATTTTATTCTTCTCTACTTTCATATTGATTTCATGTTTAGTTTAGAATTTTTTGAAAAAAATGCTAAAATTTTCTTTTCTGATTAGTTTCATTTTTTATTTTGATGTATATGGATGAAGGGTGATAGAACCACCCTAGATTCTACAAAGTTTTGTTTCAGTGTAGGAATAGGTCTACAAGGAGATGTTGTCATTTTCATGCACTTTGTGGAGAGCAGATGTCCCCAAGTAGGAGCTAGATGTTATCACCATTTTGTGGGATAAATAAGGAGATGATGTCTCGAGGGCCTCAGGTTGCATACATGGAGTACCGAGAGATAGTTTGACCAACAATGTCCACTTGTACAGACAAAGACCCCACCTCACCACCACATATCCAGGTTGATCAAAACAATATCTACCACATCAGCTGGCCTCCAAAAGACTTTGGGTCTTTCTCCATGAGGTACAAGTCAAGTATCATAGTGAGTGTCATTTTAATATTTGAGGCATTTGAGTTTGTTTCATCTATTACTGCTTTTGATTATGTGAAATTTTCTTGGACATTATTGTCTTTTCCTTGTTTCACCTTGGTGGTTGACATTGCACCCTAGTAAGTGGGTCACCATTAGGGATAGGTATGGTACTAGGAGGTCCTCTCCATGAGTCATCGTTCCATTCCCGACAATACTTGTCACTTTCCACTTTTCATCCCCTCATCTCCTCACCTTTTGGGTTTTTTGGGTGTACTAAACCAAGAAGGGGTTGTCCCTCACTTCATGGGAAGAAGGGGCTAAAGGCATAGGGGCTTGTAGCTGGAAAAAGATAAAATATTGATTATGAACCTTCTAGATTCTCACCCAAAGGGGTATGGAGAGAAATGAAAATATTCTTCTAAAAAATCAAAGACCTGCAAAAACAAACACATAACATGAATGTCCCACTTGATTGAAGGATTTACACAAAGTGCATTACACGCTAGACTATACCCCCATGAAACTATGTGTACTTCTCCCTTCAAGAGACACTTCGGTACTTCCCCCCAATATAATCTATTCACCCTAGGGAGTACCCAGTGTTTGGACCTTAATTAATTAATGGCGATGAATGGGCTTGGAAAAAGGATGCATTGAAAACGAAGGTGCAACACACCCTGTACAAAGTAACCTATAAGTGAGACACTAAAACCCCTTGTATTTCATGAACCCCATGCCCAAAAGTTTTCCCCTCATACATGACACCTCATCCACATGACTCAGAAGGAGGTCCCCTTGAGAAACACCCCTAAACTTTTGGAACGATTCACCCGATAGATCGTTTTGTCAACCCTCCCATACCTAAACTTGGTAAATTGCATAGGGTATTTGAGAATTAGTTTATTTTGATGAGGTTGTTTGAATGTACTTTCTTATATGTCTCTTTTATTGATTTGAGTTACTAATCATGATTCTTTGACTTGATATCCTTGGAGGATGTATCCATTTTTCTTTGCAGGACCCAACTAGTGGATAGATTTGGAGGAAAAAACCTAGCTTGGGCTACCATGGGGCTTGAATACCACATGTTGGATTCCAAGGGCCCATATTCTGAATCATAGAGACATTCCTTTGGAGGCATAGAGGACACCTTGGAGGATATTTCCCAACTCCTACATGCCAAAAAAATTTCTTAGAAGAGGAAAAATGTCACCTTCTTGAAGCTTGACATCACACATGGGCTAGGATGTGGTGGTGATGTGACACTTGGAACCTTGATGAGGAGTGAAACCTTGATTTATTGGAGAGAGGTCCTATCACCTTGGAATATGGATTTTGGAATCCCAATTCCCCTTCTCAAATCTCAACAACTTGCTAAAAAATGCCAAAAGTTTCCCTAAAGGAGGGTGATGTCATGTTTTAGAGTTTCTTTCATATGAAAAAGTATGAATTAAATAGTATTATTTTTTAAAGGGTAAAGATTAGGGATGTTGACCCATTATCTTGTGGTTTAACCTAAATTATGTGGAAAACTATGTTTAAGACATTTTGTATAAATAGAGATCATTTGTATCTCATTTTCAATATAGCTCTCCCATTATGAGAAGACTTCTAGCTGAAATTTGTACCCTCTTTGGGAAATCTCTTCTCTCTCGTGATCTTGCTATGGTTTCTTCATGATATTGATGGAAGAAGTAGTGAAATACCTATTTTGGATCCTTTCTATTGCATTTGTGGTGGATTTATCTTGGTAATAAGAGGTTTATCTTGTCATTTCTTGGAATAGGTAAGGATTTATCTTGTTGATGCTTAATTGATTGGTTACAAGTTTGATATGATAGATTTCTTGGGGAGTATAAGGATTTACAACCCCACCATTACCTATCATTTTTTTTTTGAAGTTATCTGTTGCAAAATTTCTTACTAAGAGAAGTAAAAGGGTTTACATCCTCCTAATATCTCCTAGTTATCATTTGGTTTCCTTGGTGAGTAAGAGGGTTTACACCCCCAAGGAGATAGGACTTGTTAGCTCTTCATTCAGTTGAATCCAAAACCCAATAGATAAAGTGTCACACACCCAACCCCTTAGGTAACATTTTAAGGGATGGGGTATAAAAATTTTCACCTTCCTACAGATTCTTTCAGTTCCTCGAATAAGTGCACCATTTCCTTTTTTTCTCCTAGAGATTTCCAACGAATATAAACTCATCCAAAACCGAGTCTTGGTTTGAAATTTATGGCCTTCCAAAGTTTTTGGGGCATCATTTGTTAATGGATACCCCCTTTGCCACGTTTCATCCACATGGCATCACTTCTCTCATGTCGTCCGACATGGAACTATCATGGCCCATTTCGTCATTCTATGATAACGATGTGTCTGCAGAAGAAGGGGTTACAGGGAATATCACCTTGGGGCCTTCTCGCGTATCAAGCCTTCGACCCTTCGTCATTCTTATGCATATTTGAAAACATTCCCGGAGACCCAAAGTCCTGAATTTTCTTTCGTCACTGGAATCCATGGTGGAGCTCTGTCCACCCTTAACTATCTTAAGGTTGAGATTTATCCACACTTAGCACATGGTTTATACTTGACAAGGGGTGGGGGTCCCACACCTAACTTGCGACCAATCCCACAACACCACATGGAATTATCTAGGCAAGGCACATCATCATGGTGTACGTGGGCCCGTCCAATTGGAACGAGCCACTACAACAAGTGGACTTCGACGCTTCGACGCTTAACACACTCTCCTATATCCTCTAATCTCCTAGAGTCCCTGAGTTTCAAATTTCCATAATTCCTCGCCATGCACTCCAGTATTCGACATTCAGGATATTCTTATGCACCAACATGTCAAATATCCCAAAGCCCTGAAGCCCCAAAGTCCCAGACTTCCTTGCCATGTACTTCGACCTTCGACACTTCAGGATGTTCTAACCCCTTATGCCTTACATTTCCCAGAGTAGGACTTCACCAAAGTACTTAATATGTCCTTCCACTAGTTGATCGAATGGTTGAGAAAGGACCCCAATAGATCCTCAGATCAATAACTCACATTGCTCTTGAATTATTCCCCATGATCCAATGGTTTGTGGGAATTTTCCACTTCGAGGATTCGCGAGTACGCGTCCCTTACAATCCTTAACCCAATAATTATCCGAAGTGTTACCTATCAGATATGTCATAAAGCAGAGATGAATGTTTGCTGTTGGTTGGTGGTACCACTTACTCTATCCTTCCAGTATACTCGATCTAGCAGTCAAGAAGGGTCCTGAAGGATCCTTCTATGACCCACGTTACTTCACGACTTCGACATTCAGGGACTTTGGACATTTAACACCTTTTTACTCCCGGAGTGAGTGAACGATGAATTGACCATAGCTTATATATAACGATTAGGAAATATCCCGATGTTTCTTAGATTGAGGGCTCGAGTTACTTCTTGACCGAAAAATTGGTCAGGGTTTAAAGATAGGGTGGATCCCACGATAATTGATAAGAAACCACCAGTTGTCGGTCAAAATCCTTGGTAACCTTGTCAACAGGTTTCCTTCGACATGATTAGAGTGTTGTGAAGTTCTAACATCCTGGAGCCTTAGAAGGCTTAGCTCCTTTTTGAGCATAGAAAAGGGTCCCAGAACCCCGATCATATGGGACTTTGAAAAGCTCCAGAGGGATACACTCTTAAATATTACCCAATATTTGGTTAAGTCTGTGGAATCAAGCCCACAGTTACTTGGAAGAATGGTTTGAGATAAGTTCCTTCCATTTACAAAACTCAAATTATATAATAGGAAAAGGGGTTTCAAGGGATGGACGAGTTTAGAATAGTCCTATAGATTCCATCTCGAATTTGTATTCGTGGAGTTTATCCTTAGAAATTATTTTGGATGATTAGCACATATATAGATTTAGACAGAGGGTCACTCGTTGTTTTCCCCAAATTCATTTAAAACCCATCAATAACATTGCTCCCTAGCTAAACAAGACTTCAAATAGAAATCTATTGACTATATATGATATTATAACTTTACCTCGAATTTTCAATCAGCCAAGCCATCCAAATCACAATTATCTAGCTTCCAAATAAGATATAATGTTATGCCATCATCCCTATATATCAAGGATGTATATGTATAAAGAAAATAAAAGAATTCAATTATGCATTTCAATTCAATTATATAGAGTCTATGAAATACTTATCTGTATTGTAAGTTAGAGCTACCAAAATGACTATGGGTGTTCTCCTTTTCACCCAACCGTAGGCTCATATGCATTCACTCTAGAACTCTCACAACCCTCGTGCCAAGCCATGATACCACCAAATATTTCTTTCTTTTCCTCGGGTATTCTATGTTCAAAATCATAGCTCTTCCATGAGTTCTATCGCCTATTTTTTCAAGCCTCCTTCTGGGAATGGTCTTCTTCTCTCTTTTGAAACTCTCTTCTTTGTATTCTCTTGCACACTTCACCCCCAGGAAGGTTATGGACCTATCTTATTCCTTTTACTAGAAGGAACTCAAGTTAATCATGGCCCGTAGGAAGACTACCCTCTATGGTACTTTGGGCCAACAATTTTCTGTCTTCTCAGCCAAGCCCTCCATGCTTCCATTCATTGGGGTAGTTGGTGGTTCAACCACCAGTCCTTTTCTCATTCACTGATTTTTCCTTGGGATCAATATGCGTCTTATTATTCTAGATCAAATATTTCAGCAAAGAGGATTGGTTCATCTTGGCAAGATGAACCCTCTGTACAAGTTTCCTCACTCTTTCCTCTAGTAATTTCATGGCCAGTACTTCAAGGATTCACCCCCACAGTCACTTGTTGGAAATATAAACAATAATACATTTACATTGTTCACATTCCATGGAATGGTAGTCATAAGTAATGATTAATTACAATTTTGTGGAAACAAGGGTGTTACAATCCCCTCCCCCTTCAAAGGAACACCATCCTCAATGTTTTTTCTCAGTAACACCTGTCATACCTTTTTCATTCAGCTGCTTCAACAATATTGATCATGCTTCTTGGTCTGGTCCTTTCCAGACCCTTGGCCTTCGTCACCTACCATAATTTTGGACAATAATCATATTAATCACAATTTCATGCGAAAACATCTTACTTTTGTTCAAAATTCAAGAGAATTTTTTTTATCATCACAATACATATCTGTGCAATTTCATGGATATGCATCCAATTGGATGTCTTACTAACTTGGTCCACTATTTTCCTTGACAATCCCATTGTTTTCATGATCCCAACCAATAATTTACAAGAATTATCAAACTCTCCTCTTCCTTGTGGTCACTCCCCTTCCAGGCCGAGGCTGAGTCATCCCCTTCTTTGCTATACAATCCCTCGAGTGATCCATCTTTCCTTTCCAAGGTTTTTATCACACAAGAAGAGTTTTAGATACTTCATTGAGTCTTACAATCGAGTCTTCCCTCTAACTTTCTCTGCCAAGGCATCCTTATGGCTTGTGTTACCACAACACAACATATTCTAGGGCGATCATGGCTTACCAAAAGGTTCTCATGTCTCAACAATATCCCTTTTTATGTTTTCCATCTTTGAAAACCTTCATTTCCCTGGACAAATCATTTTCATCTAACCTATATCACATGTATACATAAATTTTGTGAGATGTCATCATCAATTCCAACTCATAATTTTATTGCAAATCTATCACCCATATATTTCTAAATTTCACATTTTCTTTTCAGGTCTGTTTCACACAGGGACCAAATTCACAAGTATGAGAGTTTCCTTCCCATAGCGGTTTGGATCAATAGGCATTGGTCTTCCTTATGGGCTTACTTATACTTCCATATCCAAGATCCTTCTTCCTACAACTCCATTTTCACATATCCAAACAAGTTGTTAGTTTTCATGCATATTATATCTTCAAAATTTTGCATACCAACAATCAAATCATTTTCATATATTCAATGGTACAAAGCAAAAGGAAATATCATTATTTACACATGCATCATTTCAGCATGCCAAATTTTTCCAAATGCAATTCAAATATCAAATGACTTTAATCAATATGCCAATGTTCATGTCCACATGACTTTAATCAATGTGCCAATGTTCATGGCCACATTCATACCCAATGTACCCCTGCATTGATTTCAAGTTTTGCATGCTTTATGACAAGCACCTTTCCATGGTGTGTTGGAGCTCAACCAACCTCTTCACCATAAGGATTATTCATTCTCATTCATTATCATAACAGGATTGCACTTCCTGCTACAAATTGATCATGTCCTCAATTTAACATATTATAATATGAAGCCCAAGTTACATATGGTTTCATATAAACACTTATTGGGAACCAATGGTGCCAACACTCATGGCCATCCACTTCCATTTTTTAATACCTTCACAATTAAAGTAGAGTATTGGAAGGCTCTCCTTCCTTAATGGGAAATATATTGTCTTCTTTCTTATGAAAACATGCATTTCCTCAATGCATTCAATTCATTAATGTGTTGCCTATGAGCACTTTTGTTCCCAATCAATATTGATTGGTCAATGCACCCATGACACTGCTTATTCATGAATTTTCTTGCAAGGATTCTAATTCATCCTTGATTTCTAGAGGTTCATACTTCTATCATTCAAGCTATCTTATTTATTGAATCATACCCTACTCATGTATCACTGGTATACGACAAACACTCAAAATTATCTTCATATCATGTAGATAATAAAATACTTCCGAGGGGATTCTTACCAAATCCCTTCATACCTTATGCCACACGGGCATGAACACTTTTATACCTGTTCTGGTTGCCAACACCCTCTCTGATATTATCTCATCAGTGGTGATTTATGGATACTTTTAAAGTTCTTTCAAAATATTTCAACAACATCCTTCTTGTATAAATCCTCTGTTTGAGGTTGTCCATCACCGATAACTGTCTTTCCCAACAACTCCAATTTCTTTCTACACAACCATAGAATTTCAGTCTTGTTATCCCCATTTTGTGGATAACTAAGGAGATGATGTCCCGAGGCCCTCAGGTTTCAAATATGGAGTGCCAAGAGATTACTTGATCAATAGTACCCTTTGAACATATGGAACACCCGCTCACCACCACAAATGGTCACATGTTTACAGATAGCATCCACCACACCAGGTGGCTTCTAGAAGGCAGTGAACCTTGCTCCATGAGGTACAAGTCAGTATTATGATGAGCATAATTTCAATACCTAAGACATTTGATTATGTTGTATCTTATATTTTCTTTATATTTCATGATATGTTCTTGGACATTATGCCTTTTGCTATGCTTCACCTTGGTGGTTGACATTTTTCCCTAGTAAGTGGTCTTATTTTGGAATGGATTTTCTACTGGGAGATCTTTTAATGTGCCATCATACCGTTCCCAACCATACTTACCATTTTCCATCATTATTCCCCTCTGTTTCCCTATATCTTGGGATTTTAGGGTGTATTGACCCAAGAAGGGGTTGTCCCTCATTCTATGGGAAGAAGGGGATAAAGGCCCAGAGGGGTTGGTGTTGGGTAAACGATAAAAGAATTATATAAACCTTCCATATGCTTCTCCCAAGGATCACAAAAGAAAGCAATGAAACACTTATCTTTGAGTAAAAGGGGACCCACAATATAATAAAAAATGCTTAAAAGGTTAGTCGAAGGATAGGAGGTATCATCATGAGCCAACCTATCACATCCATGGATATATAGCGGTATGGAATTTTCATCATCTGGTCACAAAACCAAGGAAGTGACTCTTTGTTGAATGGCTGAGATAAAGGGGGTCTCATCACGTGCCAACCTTCTCATTTACATTAGGTATTTTTGGGTGACATTGCCTCCACATGGACACCATGCTAGGGTAGTGACCTTCAATATCTCCTTATGATATTATGAAAGAAAATATAAAGAAATAAATATAAAAGGCAAATTATGGGCTTGGAAAAAGTGCATTGCGAACGAAGGTACCACACACCCTCTACAAAGGAACCCATGAATGAGACATTACGACCCCTAGTATGTGATGAGACATATTCCCATTGAGTCTTAACCCCATCCACATCATACACCTTACATGGATTAGAGAGGGACCTCTCGGAGGCTCTCCTTGACCTAGGGTAAGATCTACCCAATAGGACACCTCGTCAACCCTCCCATACTTAATCTTGACAAGTCACATAATATGTTTGAGCTATTAATTGTTTCATATAGTAATCTTTGATGTACATGCTTAGATGGATTATTTATTTATTGGATCCAATTATCATGATGTTATGGTGTGAGATCCTTGGAGGGCGTGTTCATTTGCCTTTGCAAGACCTAGATGGTGGACATTTTTGGGAGAAAAAGTCTAGCTTGGGCTTCCATGGGGCTACAATCCCACAGGTTTGATGCCAGGGGCACACATGCCAGATGAGAAATAGATGACTTGGATGGCCTAGATGATGATTTGGATGACCTAGCCCACCCATTTCTTTCCAAATGATTTTCCCAGGAGGGGACAAACGTCCCACTCTTGAGCATGAAATCATGATATTGGGGGATAGGGAATGGTGGTGAGGTGCCACTCATTTACACTTGGATGTTTTGAGGAGAAGAGGGTATTCACATGATGAGATCACTTATATTCTTGACACATGGCCTTTGGAGGACCATCCCCACTTCTCCAACATCAAAAACTTCCTCAAAGTGGAAAAACATCCCCTAAAGGGGTGACGTCATTCTAGATTAGGGTTTAATTTGTGCAAAAGATGAAATTTTAAGTGAAATGTTTAATACTACTTTGATAAGGGGGAAAGGTTAGGGTTGTTGACCCCTAATATTTGTTTTTACTATTTATTTTGTGGACAAGCTATGTTAGCTAAACTTTGTATAAATAGAGATCATAAGATCTCATTTTAAATCATAACCCTCTCTCTTGTGAGAGACTTGGTCTGAAATTTTTGGCCCCCTTGGATCTTTTAGCTCTTCTGCACTTGTTTTATGGCTATGTTATGAATGGTTCATGGAAGAAGTGATGCGCTAGCCTTGGAATATTATTTTCTAGCTCTTGTGGTGGATTGTCTTGGCATTTCTCTTGATCTTAGTATGTTTTTCTATTATTATGCTATCATTTTTTCAAGTTCAAGTATTGTTATGCTAGGATATAGGCGGGAAGTATAAGGGAATACACCCCCACCATAGTATTCACCATTTTATTGCTTCATCTCATCGATTAAGGGTTTGCTAAGAGAAGTATAAGGGCATACAACCTCTTAGATTAAACCCTAGCTTAGAGAAACTTGCCTTGGGGAGTAAAAGGGCTTACACCCCCAAGGAGGTAGTTTCTCTAAGATCCTTGTGACTCCATTAACCTAATAGTAAAGGCACTAGTCACTTTTTTGCATTGGAGATATAAAATCATTTCCTTGGGAAACATAATTTTTGGTCTTTTGAAAGATTTCTTGCTTGAAGTTGGTTTTCCTAATTGAGAGGACTCTTCCCCTACTAGGGAATCCTCTGTATCCCACTAATTCTTTCTTATATTATAGAATTACATATTCAGCCATTAGGGCTGCATAAACCCTAACTTACTTGCTTTAATAACTCTCTTATCAACCATTGGATTCCACCCAAAGTTTGTACACTTACTCTCCTTGGCCTAGCACACTTTTTGACAAAGTTTGAGGGGATTTCAGTGGCTAATATTCTTTCTGTAATACATTGAATTTTACATCCATAAGGATGATATAATTTTCTGCACACAAGTGTTTACAATAACCTTATCTTTTATGCTAAGAGTATTGGTTTTTCATCTTGAGTTTAGCTAGTCATTTACTAGTTTTTCTCTTGCATTTTCTACTTGACTTTAGCACTTATCGAGAATATTATAGTATCTATTTATTTCTGATATATAATTTAATCTATTTCTACAAATTAGGGACAAAAATATTAATTTTCTGATCCAACTAACATATACTATTGCAAGGTGTGTTTTCTTGTGTCTCGGGCAGGTACAATCCTCTGAAGTAGCACTATACTTGTGGGGCAACCATTACTTGAATTACAAGTAATATCTCCCTACCCTTAATTCCATTTAGACTTGAGCTATAGGAGATTGATTTCCATCCATATCCATCTCCATCTCAATCCTCCTAAGGTCACCGAGATTTCCTCCCTAGAGTGACCTAGTCACCCTTGAAGTGCATAACCTACATCAATGTGACATTGGGTGTAGGATTCCCAAGTTGTATCACTTGTTCCATGGTTGGGCCAGGATTTTCCCAACCTTCAACTTGCGCTATAACATTTTTTCATCGTTTCGGGGGAGGATTTTGAATCCTCTTCGTACCCTAACGACACTTTGGTAAGCTATCCCAAAGCCTTTCCCTTAGCTTACCTAGTGACACCACCCAAGGGACATTCCCTTTCCACCCTCCTCGATGAGCTCATATTGAAGCTCATTTGGCGACTCCACCTTCCCAGAACCCTTCTTTCCCCAAACCTTTTCCCCTGGGAGGCTCAATCCTTCTAAGGTTTACTAAAGAAGGCCTCCTCTCAAGCCTTCCGTTGCTAAACCCCTCTTCCATAAATCCCTTCCCCTTTCTCCAATGGCTTGCCATTGGGAAAGATACCTCTACAAACCCCTTGACATGGCCAATATTCAAGGCTACCCTAACCAAATGCCAACATATGTCAAAAAATGGTTTCCAAAGTTTCGAGGAAACAATGTAATAACTGTCAAAGACCAAATTTATGCCATGGGCCGAGATATAGACAATGCAGGTATTGATCATGAAGATCTGACCATGAAACTTTTTGCTTCATCACTGACTAAAGAAGCCCTTGATTTGTTCAAGGGACTCTCTGATAATTAGATCATGAACTATGATGCTTTTTCCGCCTTATTTAAAATTAGATGGTCAAGAAAAGTAGATGGTGGGACACTTGAAACTCAGTTCAATCAAATAAATAAAAAGGAGAATGAAACGACAAAGGAATTCATTTCAAGATTTGACATGTTATACAATCAAATTCCAATAGATTACCGTCCCACAACATCATCAATTCATCTCATTTACATGAATGCCTATGAAGGGTAGTTTTGATACATTCTTAAAGATAAAAATACCATGTCATTGAAAGAGGCTAAAGAGTTCAGTATCGGCATTGAAAAAAATCTCCTTGATTAAAAAATAGAACCTTTTCATTACCCTTGTAGAAAGATAGAATCAAGGACAGATGTTTCCAACAACAATGTTCCTGATCCGATTGCTCTCATGAGTAAGAATATAGAACAAATGAATACTCAATTTTTTCAGGTACAAAATCAACTTATGAACCATATGATTACAGTGGAAATAAATCAATCTGCTCCCAAACCTCAGTTTTCCAGACAATAGAGAGATGCCACCGGTTGGAAACGAAGACCTCAACAAGAGTCAAAGGCCCCAGATAATTTGAAACATGTTGGTACATTTGATATAGAAGCTTCGTGTCTCCCATGCCAAGAATCCCAAAGGGAAGATGAATTCCCTTGAAAAGATGAAGATTATCCTGACAATATAAACTTCATGATTTGCAATCTCAACAATGAACATGTTACTCAAGAACAAATCAATGTAGCCAAAAGAATAGGAGAAAGAGAAGGGAGAATCCAATCCTTAAATAAACTAACATATGATTAGAGGAAGGAATTAAGGAGAAGGGAAATTCTAACCTACAAAAGAAAACATGCTTCATCCCCTCCGTTACAACTTCATACTCCTCTTCCACCAACAGAGAAGGTGTATCCACCACCTCCACCACTGGTATGTGATTTTATTCCTAATCCAACTACTACATATGAAATTTAGTTGAATATAGATGTTGCAAACATGTTTGGAAAACTGAATATGACAGTCCCAGTGACGAAAATGAGTAAGATGCCTTCTATAAGAAGGGAAATTTTGGAAATATTACAGGTGCAAGCCAAGAAGGATGATCCTCCCATCATGTTAAACACTATGTATATTGATTGGCCAAGGGACAAGAATCCTCCTTTCTATCTATCATTAGGCATGAATGGCCTCTTCTTGAACAACTGCATGCTTGATTCAGAGGCCTCAACAAATGTCATATATTTGAAGGTAATGAAACAACTTGGTTTGAATACAACCCAACCTTATGGAAATGTTTGTGGTATTGTTTCTAGAAGAGTTAAGGTCTTGGGAGTATGTGAAGACATTGAGGTTTTTCTGATTGACTTTCCACATATCAACTTTCTCATGGACATAGTAGTGATCGACATTCTAGATGCTTGGGGGATGATTTTATCTAGGAGTTGGTCTACTACTATTGGGGGTTTCCTTAGCATGGATCTCACCCATTCACATATTCCTATGGAAGATATTATACAATTGAGAGAAATATGATAGACATGTAATGGATATTGATGGTCCTGATTATGCCAACGAATGCGATTATTATGTACTCCCACAGACTGATGGGTAAACTATATACTTTAATTTCCCTCAATTAAATAACTGACCAAGGTAAGTAAACTTAGAGTTGTGACACAGTATGAGTCAAGGTAGGGAAAGGGTTAACTACTTATAAAGTTTGGAAAGTGGATTTAGCTAGAAAAGAAGATGGTTTATCCTAGGGATCAATACTTTATCTTCAATTTACAATTCTGCTTTAGAAGGATATTATAAACAAACTTAACTCTGTTTGGACAACGAACCTTATTTCAAATATACAAAACAATCTGACTTCCTTGAAAAGTAAGCTCATTACTCTAAGTAAGCAATTCTTGAATAGAAATAAGCTTTTTTCCTTAAAAGCTCCGAGTTCCGTATCAAGGGATGAATTAGGGGCTGGATCAAGGATCGGATTGAGGGCTGGATCAAGGGTCAGATCAAGGGATGGATTGTGTTTTCGACCTGTTTTAATCAAAATACAAGTCTTAATGGATAATGCTCATTCGATTAAGGACAAGTTCATCATAAAATCAACAAAATGAATGCTACGCATACCTTATGCTGATCCATGGAAAATTTATGGAAGAAACCTGATAATACCTTCAAAAATGGATAATAGAGGTATGAATTGTATGATTACCATGTGCAAAAAGAGACTCATAAAAGGAAACAATTATGCAAAACATGGAGTCAAAATTCCTCCCACGCCTGAGGTTTTGCAAGTCCATCTGCAAAAAACAATGGATTGACAAAACATAACTATACTCCTGAGGTAGTGACATGATATTGAGATAGAATATGGATTAATATTTAGGGGATTCTTCCTCATGTCCCAGAGACTTCTTCTTAGGCATTTTTCGATGCTTCAACTTCATTCTTAAACTATGATTGGTAGTAGTCATATCATCAACCAAACGTTGTATAGAATTCACCTTGGATTGTAGGACAACATTGTCATGGTGTAAATGATGATCCAATGTTTTATACTCTCCAAGAAGTTGGGTTAGATAAGAATTTTCTTGTTGCAACTGTTCAACAGTTGGGGACTAATCAGACTTTTCAATAAGCAAAGGCTTAGTCTTATTAGTGGATGTGGAAGGCATGTCACATTTGGTAGAAGGTGTAAGAATTTGAGAGGAAGGTGTAATAGTGACCTTTTGAGGAAGACTGAGAATGGAAGATTTATATTTAGTTTCTTTGGCAACATCAGAATCTCCTGCAAATTCTTATTTAAGATTCTTGTGAGGACTCTCATGATTAGAGGATAATTGAATAGGGTCTGAGGTAATTGGAGGATTTTTATTGAACTTTCCGATCATACTTCAAGTTCTCCTAAGAGATGGTTTTTCTTTGAACTTGTTAACACTTTTCCTCCTTGTATGAATTGGAGGAAAATCACGGTGAAAAGATTCCTTCAACTTCTCTTGTTTACAGTCAATAGGAGGTGTAGATAACTGAGGATCGACAATAGGCTTCTTGGCTTTCTTAGAATATGAGGGAATAAGATTAATTGGAGGGTTTGGAGTTTTAGGAGAACAAGGTTTATATGGATTAGCAGTCCCATAATCAATTGTCTTCTTGGCCATTTTAATTGTCAAATGGGGGTTCAAAAAATGGTAAAGGAAATCGTCCCAGGTTCTGTCTTGTTTTTC
>SNQJ01S0202659.1:0-12347 GCA_010110895.2 Picea sitchensis | reverse complement strand
AGAGAGAGAGAGAGAGAGAGAGAGAAAGAGAGAGAGAGATTTTCCAGGTTACAAATCCCAAGGTGTATATTTTAACCTTGTACAATTATTTACTGCAAACATATTTTTAGTAAAACAACAGAAAAGATACAATGGAAAATACACACATTACAAAGAGATTTTTCGCCTGGAAACCCAAACCGGGAAAACCAACATATTCTATATTCATTCACACAACACTGCATTGTTTACAATACAATATACATATAGGAGCGAATGACATACAAAACCCTAATCCAATGACCTATATTAGTCAATAACCCTAATTCCTTAATCGGGAATAGAAAACCATCGACTAAAATCCATGTGCTGAAAAAATGGACACAAAAATCGAGGTGAAACAAAAAACGAGGCAAAAAAAAGGCAACATGTTTCCTGAGGCGAAAAAAAATTCTCGAGGGCGCTACCCCCGAACCCCAGCAACCCCCAAAGGGGGGGCCTAGAAGCCCCCCCTCAAACCTCCCTGTGTGCCTAACGCAACGTAGCAGACACTGGAGCTAGTTGTAAAAAGAATATAAAACATACCCAACATTCTCCCACTTGTTGTTTTCTTTACATACAGGGGGTTACAGGGTTACATAGTCAACAATCCAGGGAAACAATGCACATATATCCTATAAACCAAGAGAACTTCTTAGTGCTCACATATTTTGTTAATGAATCTACAACATTCTTGAAAGTGTCCACCTTCATCATCAACACTTTCTTTTCTCCAACCATGTCTCTCACAATGTGATATTGAACATCAATATGATTTGTCTTTGAATGATAAGTTGAGTTCTTCGCCAGAAAAATTGCACTCTGACTGTCACACTCTATACTTACATCTTGTTGTACCAACCCAATACATGAACACAATCTTTGTAACCATACTTCTTCCTTGCTTGCATGAGTGGCTTCCATGTATTCAACTTTTGTAGTTGAAAGTGCCACTACAGACTATCTTTTGCTCATCCAATGGATTTCTCCTCCAAGCAGGTTAAACACATACCCACTTATATATCTCCTACAATCCATATCTCCATCCCAGTCTGCATCCATGAAGCCATGTATGTCCAACACTTTGTCCAATCCTAGTCTTCTTTGGTATCAAAATCCATAGCTATCAATGACAAGAAAATACTTGAAAATCCTTTTTATTGTTGTCTAATGCTCCTTCCCTGGGTTTGACATATAACTGCTGAAAACTCCAACTACATGTGCAATGTTCGGTCTAGTACAAACCATTTTGTACATCAAACTGTTAATTTCACTCACATATGGAACACGAGACATGTCCTTCTCCTTTTCATGTGTCTTGGGACACTGATCCATAGATAACTTTACACCAACATGAATAGGGACCTTGACCGGTTTACATTCCTGCATATTAAACCTCTACAATATTGTATAGACATATTTTCTCCGATTCAACCAAAGTTTCCTCTTTTCCCGATCTCTTTTAATTTCCATGCCAAAAATGAAATTTGCAGCATCGAGATCCTTCCTGTCAAATTTAGAGAACAACTGAGTTTTCACATCCTGGATAATATCCTTGTTGTTTCCTATCAGTGACATGTCATCCACATACAAGATAAAATAAATCGAATGATCACCAATTAATTCAAAATACAGATAGTGATCCTCTTTGCTTCTTGTGAAGCCAAGTCCCAACATATAAGTATCAAATTTTTTATACCACATCCTTGGTGATTGTTTTAAACCATACAAGGACTTTTTCATCTTGCATACTAGCTCCTTATTTCTCTTCATAGCAAAGCCTTTTGGCGGCTTCATAGATATTTTTTTGTCTAGATCCCCATGTAGGGATGTTGTCTTCACATCCATCTATTCTACTTAAAAATCAAATGCAACAACAATAGATAACATAAATCTAACATAATTTAACTTGGATATAGGAGAAAAAATCTCACCAAAATCAATTCCCTCAACCTAGGAATAACCATTTGCTACTAATTGAGCTTCGTATTTCTCCACTTTTCCTTATGCATTCAACTTATTTTTAAATACCCATTTTCTTCCAATGGTATTTCTTCCAGTCGAAAACTCCACTAGATCCCAAGCCTCATTCTTATCCAAGGCTATTAATTCTTCAACCATGGCCTTTATCCATAGTTTTCCATCCTTTGAATCCATTGCTTCCCTAGCAGTTCTAGGATCATCATCAGTAATAGACAAAGAAAAATTTGAATGAAAATCAGATGGATTATACCTTTCTGGTAGCCTTCTTTCCCACACCGATCTCCTAAATACTGGATTATGAGGGTCTTCTTCTTCTTATTCTTGTTCTTCTATGGAGTCTTATTCATCATCCTTTGGCTCAAACTCTATTTCCTCTGGTTCTTACTTAATTGGTAGGACTTCCTATTTAACAACATCCTTCATTTCTCTAAATACCACATCTCATCTATACACAACCTTCTGATTTTCTGGGTTCCAAAGCTTATAACATTTGAGACCATATTTATACCTAATAAAGATACACTTTTCATCCTTCTTATCTAGCTTACTCTTGTTTTCCTTAGGAACATGAAGATAGGCCTCACAACCAAATACCTTGATATTTGTGTGAGAAGGTTTTTTACCAGTCCATACCTATTTTGGAGTCTTGTCATCCAGTGTTGATGAGGGTGATTTGTTGACTAGGTAATATGCAGTACCCATTGCCTCTGCCTAGAATTATTTCCCTAACCCGACACCACTGAGCATGCACCTTGATTTTTCCATCAGCGTCCTATTCATCCTTTTTGCAACTCCATTATGTTGAGGTGTATATGGAGTAGTATTTTTCCTTGCTATACCACACTTCTTACATAATTATTCAAATTCATTCTTGTAGAACTCTCCGCCATTATCTGTCCTCAACACCTTAATTATTTTCTTTGTTTGATTCTCAACAAGAACCTTAAACTCTTTAAACCTGTCAATAAATTTAGATTTATTCCTGAGGAAATATATCCAAGTATTCCTCGAGAAGTCATCTATGAGACATAGTACATATATTTTCCTAATGATAGAACTGCCACAGGTCAAAACACATCACTGTGAACTAGTTGTAAAATTCATTTTGCCCTCGTTTCACCAGAGGGAAATCTTACCTGATGTTTCTTCCCATATACACAATTTTCACAGAAATCAAAATCCAGAGAGTAGTTAGACATACCTTCAACCATACCTTTACCATGTAGTAGTCGAAGACCCTTCTCTCTGATATGCCCTAGTCTTTGATGCCACATCATAACCTTTTCTCCAAATACTGTAGGAGTTTTTTCTTCTTCAACTCCAATATCAGAAACAATGGAACTATTACACCCATCACTAACAGTGCTTCCTTGCATATTATAAAGAGTTCCAAACCAAAATCCCTTCAACAACACCATTTCTCCTTGAAACATCCTGCAGGTTTCCTTTTCAGATATTGTTTTTACCCCTCAATCATCCATTTTTCTTACAAAAATCAAATTTCTGGCCAATCCTAGGATGTGCAGAACACCAGGTAGTGTTCTAATCCTTCCATATATGAGCCTCAACTTGACTTTTCCTCATCCTATGATTCTAGTTGTCGATTCATCACCTAAGAAAGTATTACCTCCATCATACATTTCATATTCATAGAACTACTCCATGTGGGGATTCAAATGAAAGGATGCACCTGAGTCAACCGACCATGCCTCATGATCTGCATGTGTGCCTGAAGAAGCCAAGTACACATCCTCTCCTTCTTATTTGGAGGTCATTTCTTATGTAGAAGGATCTTCTTCATATCCCTTCTTTTTCTCAACTTTGGATATACATTGATTCTTATAGTGCCCTTGTTTTCCACATCTCTAGCATACCTTTAAAAACTTTTTGGGAGATTTATATCTACCCTTAGACTTAGATCTCCCACTTGAGGACTTAGATCTATTTATTTCCTGGGAGTGTCCTCTTGCAAATAATGCATTTGTGCTCTGTCCTTCCATGTTCTTTTGTCTCATCTCATCCAACAACAAGGATGAGACCACTTCATCAAACTTCAAGGCAGTTTTATTACTATCTATGGCCACAACCAGACTATCCTACACATATGGTAAGTGGAACAATAAACTGATACACTTATATTCATCTGAAAGTTTAATCTCAACAAAGATTAACCAACTTACTAGATTATTGAAGGAGTTCAAATGCTCTACCACCAAGTCTCCATCTCTCATTCTCAGGTTATACAACTTCTTTCTTAGGAAAAGTTTATTTACTAGGGACTTAGACTGATACAACTTCCGCAACTTATCCCATAAATCCTTGGTTGTAGATTTCTCTGACACATTCAGTAACACTGAATCAAAGAGATACAGTCGAATTGTTCTCTTTGCCTTCTGATCCAACTTTTTCCAATCATCTGTTGAAGTTCCTGTAGGTGCAGTATGTGGATCCACCATGATCCATTGATATTTTTCCACCAATATATCTTCCATATTGAGCTTCCACAACTCAAAAAATTTCCCATTAAACTTCTTGATATCCATTTTTGAATTGTTCACCATTTATCTTCACCTGAAGAATCAATACCATATATCTCCCACTATAACAAGGCTTATCACAGTCTCGATCCAAACCCTTGACCACAAAAGTGTCCCCCTGAAGCCAATAATTGCTCTCATACCAAATGTAGATTGTAACCTTGTACAATTATTTACTGCAAACATATTTTCAGTAAAAGAACATAAAATATACAATGGAAAATACACACATTACACAGATATCTTTCCCCTAGAAACCTAAACCAAGAAAACATTTGAGGCCCTAAACAACATTTTTTGGGAGCGACTCAGTCACACTATAATAATGATCCAAATCATGATAGAAACATGTGTATTCCTTGAATATTTCTTTCGAATTATCTATCGTGCACCTAAAATGGAGATCGTATGTAAATGTTATGACCCCGAGAAGTTGATGTACCAACTTACCCCATTGAGGCCCACATGACTTTTGGCACTTCATCTCCTAGGGTTAGGTTTTTGGATGTTTAGTGTTTTCTCATTTATGATTTATGTTAAAAAGGCCTTTGGAGCCTCATTGTAACCATGTTCTTGTGGATGAGTGTAGTCATCACATCTCTTCTCATAGATAAGCTAAAACCATTCTAGCGAGTTCACTCATTCTGTATTTTTACAGTTTTTGTACATTTATTTCATTAATAAAACTTTTGCATTACTATATTTTTATGTTTATGGAAATATATATATGTGTATTTACTTATCATATTTCCTCCTTCATTTCATTCTCAAAATAATATGGATCAGTGGTATCAGAGCAGGGTGCTCATTGTTGTTTCTTAGTGCATGTCCCCGACAAGGTCAAGGTATAGAGAGTTGGGTCTCAAACTAGCTTCTCTTGAGGACAACCATCCCAAGTGGACTCCCATGGTGGAATAAAAAATATACGTGACAACATAATATTATATTAATTTTTTGCTCGAGGAAGCCCTCACGCTACAGAGGGACAAAATGATGGATAATTTTTCACAAATCCTTCGACGATTGTCGACAACAACAGACGTGTCTTCATCAAGCAACCACTTTGGAGGCACCGCCCCTTTCAAGGTACAGGTTAATTTTGATATTATCATGTTTGAAGTTCAGATAGATGTGGATGCTTTGGAAAAGTGGTTAAATCAGCTAGAATGTTATTTCTCTGAACACAATTTTTCTAATAGAGAAAAGATAATCTTTTCCCTCCTTAAGGTTGTCCCCCATGTCAAATATTGGTGGGAAACTTAATGGGAGCGAAATTACACAAAGGAGTATGGAATATTTGGGACCGAGCCCACTTGGAATTTTCTTATGGATGTGGTCAAGGAGAAATATTACCCTGTTGGAAACTATGACGACCAATACATCAGATTGACAATGTTGCATCAAGAGCGGTGCCAAATAATGTCATAGTTCACATATACCTTTCATACCTTACACACCAAGCTTGGTATCAAAGACTTCGAGCGACATTTTCTTATGAAATACCATGGGGCTCTACAAAGGTACATCCAAACGAAAATGGATTTTATGGAAATCTCATCATTGGGAGCGACTTATTGATATGATGTCAAAATTGAGTAGAAATTTAAGCAGCATAACAAGCAGGAGTTAGGGTCTGGAAATCCAAAAAAACCAAAGTATGGTAAATATGGCCCTAACTCACATAACATCCAACATCAATACAACCGGTCCAAGAAAAAGGAAAAAAAGGGTAACAAGAAGACAAAAAAAGACACTGGGAAGTGGTGCGACTTCCACAAAATACCTTGGCACAACACTGATGAATGTACCTCAAAATGGTCATTAGAGGCCTATCTCAAATACAAAGATCTGAACCCCGACTTGGACTTTGATTCATAAAAAAATAAAATGAGACATATCATCGATGCAGAACCCACTACTAGTGTTGCAACCACAACAATCAAACTAGAGGAACTAGAGGATCTTGAGGAGGGGGATCGCCTCTTCCATTCATAGATGTGGGTGAAGGGGACCCCATTGCATTTTATTGTTGATAGCAGAAGCCAGAAGAACCTCATCTCATTAGAGGTCATAGATTAGTTGAATTTTTTGACAACATCACACCCACAGACATACAACATCGGGTGGCTTTGCCAGGGTCAATATCTTCATGTTATCCAGAAATGTCCCCTGTCCTATGGCATCAATCCCTTCAATAATGAGGTAATGTTTTATGTTTCCCTAATGGAATTCGATGATGTTCTGTTAGTCCAGACATATATGTGGAAGTGTCATGTTTGTTATGAGTCTCAACCCCATAGTTTCATTGTTACTCTGGGGGGTCAACTCTACAGGAAACTCGAGGTAGTCCTGACTATTGTTCCAACAAAAAAGTGTCGCAAAGTAATCTCCCATACCACAAAGTTTATCCTCTCCATAATATGGGAAGAAGGTAAATAGAAGAATACTACAACAACTGTAGCATTGTCCCGAGACCTTTCTATCCAACAAAATCATATTTTCTAAGAGCACAAACGTATTATTGCATCACCTACAGGGGTTCCCCCACACTGCCCAATCCATCAAAGTTACAACAGATCCCTTCATACTCCTCATATCACATCTTCACCAACAAATTCCTCCCACACTTAGGTATATCATGCATCTATATCAATTTAATGGATCCAACTGCTCCAGTAATAGGTTCATAGAATCCTTCAACAAGCTAAGCAGGACAACTTCTCCAGCAAGGCAAGAAGTTCACCAAGGTTCAAATTTAGAAAAAAGATTCCCCTTCTTCCACAAGCACTTGATGAAATGGGGAACATTGCTTCCAAATGGGGGAAGAATGATCTAGGAATAAATCAGTGGCCACCCACCTATTCCATTGGCTCAAAACATGAGTTTCCACCTTGGCAATTTTTCTATAGTTTTTTGTTTCCTAAATCTCTGGGGTCATTTTGAGGCCCTAAACAATGTTTTTTTGGCACGACACAATCACATTATTGGATTTATCTAGAATCTAATGGAAATATGTGTATTCCTCGGACAATTCTTTCTGACAAGCTATCATGTGCCTAAAATGAATATTGTATGCAAAAGTTACGACCCCAAGAATTTGATGTACCAACTTACCCCATCGAGGTCCATATGACTTTTGGTGCTTCATCTCCTAGGGTTATATTTTTGGATGTTTAGGGTTTTCTCATTTAATCCTTATGTTAAAAAGGTCTTTGGAGCCTCGTTGTAACCATCTTCTTGCAAATGAGTGTATTCATCCCACCTCTTCTCAGAGATAAGCTACCATCATTCTAGCGAGTTCACTCTATATTTTTACAGTTTCTATACATTTCTTTCATTAATACAATTTGTGCATTATTGTATCTTTGTGTTTCTGGAAATATATATATGTATTTACTTATCATATTTCCTCCTTCATTTTGATCTCAAAATAATCTGGATTAGTGGTATTAGAGCAGGATGCTCATTGTCGTTTCTTTGTGCATGTCCCCAAGGAGGTCAAGGTATAGAGAGTTGGGTCTCAAGCTACTTTCTCTTGAGGACAACCATTCTAAGCGGGCTCCTATGAAAGAAGAAAAAAGAGACACAAGAGAAGAATATTATATTAATATGTTGCTCGAGGAATCCCTCACGCAATAGACAGTTGAAATGATGGAGATTTTTTCCCAAACCCTTCGACGATTTTCAACAACAACAAACACATCTTCATCAAGTAGCCACTTTGGAGGCACCACCCCTTTCAAGGTACAAGTTAATTTTTATATTCTAATGTTTTAAGGTCAAATAGATGTGGATGCTTTGGAAATGTGTTTAAATATGCTAGAAGGATATTTCTTTGTCCACAATTTTTCCAAACGAGAAAAGATAAATTTTTCCCTCATTAAGGTTGTTCCCCATGTCAAATATTGGTGGGAAACTTACTAGGAGAAAAATTCCATAGAGGAATATGGAATATTTGGGGTCGAGCCCATTTGGGATTTTTTATGGATGCGGTCAAGGAACAATATTACCCTGTTGGAAACTATGACAACCAGTACATGAGATGGACCATATTGCGTCAAAAGTGAGGAAAAACAGTGTTGGTGTTCACAAATAAATTCTATATCTTGCATACCAATATGGGTATCAGATACTCCAAGTGGCATCTGGTTCTGAAATGCCACAGGGATATACACATGTACATCCAAACTAGAATGTAGTTTATGGACATATTAACATCGGGAATCGCTTATCAATATGGTATCAAAATTGAGCATAAATTTAAGTAACACAACAAGTGGGAGTTCGGGTCTGCAAATCCACAACAACCAAAGTATGGTAACGACAAACCTAACTCACATAACATCCAACCTCAAGAAAACTAGTCCAATCCATGGGAAAAGAAGGGTAACGGGAAGACAAATAAGGACACTAGGAAGTGGTACAACTTCCACAAAATCCCTTGGCACAACACTGATGAATGTCTCTCGAAACAGTAATTGGTGGTTGAGCTCAAAGACAAAGAGTTGAACCCTGACTCAGAATCTGATTTAGAAAACAATAAAAGGAGACAAATCATCGATGCAGAACCCACTACCACTATCACAACCACAAAAATTCAACCAGAAGAACCAGAGGATCCTAAGGAGGGGGAGCGCCTCTTCCATTCATAGATGTGGGTGAAGGGGTCCCTGCTGCATTTTATCTTTGATCTCCTCCCAAATATGACCTACAATGGGTTAAGAATACAATGCAACAACATATACAATCTCTAATGATCACTTTAAAATCCTAAATATAGATATAAATGCTCAAATTAACAAGAAAAAGTACACATGGGGTTTTGGGACAAAGATAATCTCTTTTATTCAAATTCAATATGAAAGGTTAGAACCTTTTCTTGCGAACATCGCTCTACAAACCAAATATGGGCTCCTTTTTCATGGCTCCAAGTGCATCAATCCCACATAATATTGTCACAACCAATATGCCATCAAGCGAAGGAGGAAGGGTTGCATAGGGAGAATGGTTGGATGGGAAAGTTGAGGCTAAAACTCATATAAAGATGAAAATCTTGGTCAATGAGAGGGAAAGGATTTTGGTAGAGTTTTCTTATTCTCTTGTTCATATGTCTAAATGGTTCCCCAAGACCTCTTTTTATATGAGAAAAATATGGTTTTTCGGTTTTGGGATGGGCTACAAGGTGTAAAATCGTTATGAAATCCTCCATATCCTGTAAACTTCATCAGATATCGAGAAGTTTTATATTTTTTGCAACTTTTGGAGGTAAAAATGGGCTAACTAGCATGTAGCAAGTGTATGTACATGGGATAATTAGCATGCAACACACTTGTGTATGAAGGCTATTAGTGCAGTAGGGCACATACACTATCCAAAAAATGGTTTTTTAGAAGGAAGCCTCAAAAATATTTTTGGCAAAGTATGCAAATGGATGGGCCAATGTCTTGGATGCATAGATGTGAAATTTTTTGACTATAACAGATGCCCCCTAATGTGTGAGTTCAGAAGAGAAATTGATAGCCGAAATACATTACAATATATTTACACAGTGGGAAGGAACAGATTTGAGTGAGCCTAAGACAAGTGTTTGTGAGCATTTTATATGAAAAATAATGATAATCTCTCCAAGGAGAGTATACCCATGCTCGGGATAAACTAAGCATGGATGCCAATAAAGTACATTGTAGATCCATGTCATATAAAATAATCATGACTATGAAACAAATATGAATGTCTATAAAAAGTGTATCCTCGAACAATACACAGTGGATATACATTTCAAAAATCATCTGAAGATATACAAGTATAATGTGATATGGATCCTCAGGAAGTATCAACGCCTATGGATGGAGATGATAACTTCAGCTCGAGCAACAATTTCAAGATATTCAAAACTCAGGTAGGAGTACAATAGGAGTGTAAGACTCACTAGTTTGATGTCTTCGACATGTCGTTGGGGAAAGATTATAGGACCTCGATTATCAGGCACAAAAATTCATTGATTCTCAATCCGAACTTGACCAGACTCTCGAGATGGTTGACTCATGAAAGTCAAGAGATCAATTGCAAAATGGTCGACTCGGGTTGGATAAAAATTCCCTTGGAAAAAAGAATGAAAAAATGATGAGACTCGAGCAACATATTATTGACATAATTCTATGATATAGCAAGCACCACAAACTCTCCATATGTTTGGAAGAGTAACCAAATAGAGGAGGAAACAACTCTATGTAACAAGAACAACTTCATAAGGTCATACTAGATCCCAATGCTTGCAACAAAAATGGAAGGATGTGCTTTTTCCAAGGGAGAATATCTTGTTGTCGATAAAAGAAAATGTATATATTGTCCCCTCTTTTTGGAATATTTGATTTTTTTTATTTTTTAAATTTTTAACGAGCTTGAAAAAGAACAAAAGAATTCTACGTTACAAAGGAGGAATGAGTTTCACGGGAAAAAAAACTAGTTCCAAGCGACTGGAACATACTGATGCTTAGTGCAAGGAGACATGTGCAGGATAAGGGCACTCAAGAAAATTCCTCCATGGGTCAAGGCATCAGATCGCAAGGGAAAAACATGTTGTGAGTCTTGCACCTAAGGAATGCTCTAAAGGTTCAGGAATAACAACATGAATCCATAACTAGTCCAAGGACACAAGGACGAGACATGTGATGCGATTAAGTATGACACAACAAGACTCCTTCCATGTGAAGTTTTATGAGCCTAGAAAAGGTAATATCAATGGTTTTTCACATTTAGAGATTCTGAAAAACACTAAAAGAAGACTCCAGAGTGTTCATTTTTCATAATTATTCCAGTCAGTTCGAAAAAGGGTTAAAATTATACCGAAAGAACATCTCTTCAAAACCATTTTAACGAGTATGATAGAGACAATATCACTCGGTTATCTTTTCAATTTTAAGGAGTCTGGAAAGATATTAAATATGGACTCACATCCTTTTTCTAAATTTAGTCCCCTTAGCCTGAAAAAGTATAAAATATAACTTAGAAGAACTCTCATGATGAGACATGTCCCCCGAGGCATACCTTTTTCTTGGATAATCTATTGGCCACAAAAGGGGTTAAACTTATGCCAAATAGATATTCCTCTTGGACCAATTAACGAGTGTAAAAGGAACAAGGTCACTTGAAAATATTTTCATATTTAGGGACTCTAAAAAGAGATTAACTATGGGCTCCGACGGGTTCATTTTTTGTAAATAATATCCAAGGCCTGAAAAAGAGATAAACCAAAACTAGGGAGAATGGCCCTTTTTTGAAAATTTAGTCCCTCGGGCACGAAAAAGGGTTAAAATTAAGCCCGTGAATACTCTCCTAGCGAACCAAATATCCTAGGGCATACCTTTATTCGTAAATTAACCATCCAGACCGAGAAAGGGGCGAAATACCACCGGAAATATGTTCCTTAAAATTTTAGTTTGACGAGCATGAAGGGAAACAAGATCGCTTGACAATATTTTCAATTTTAGAGAGTTTGAAAATGCCTTAAAGAAAACTCCAGGGGGGATTCTTTTCTTAAGTAATATAAATGAGACCAAAAACAATAAATAATTTCTCGTTAGATGTTGCTTTCAAAGTTTAAGCGATATTGAAAGACAACAAACCATGCTCTTAAGGATTCCCTTGGGTATGGGCCAGAAAAGATGAAGAAGAATGGGGCTTCAACACATAGTCATGGCGAGTGTTTGCACCCAATTCATCACTATGTGAGCAAATTATGAGTGCTTACATGCCCAGTTGGGCTCTGCTAGGCATGACAGCTGTGAGGTAAAAGGTTAGAAAGAAAAA
>SNQJ01S0202658.1:16427-33169 GCA_010110895.2 Picea sitchensis | reverse complement strand
AAAAATACCTTGAGTAGCCCCATTGAGTGGTAAAGAGATGTCAAGTGTGTCATAACAAGGCCAAAAGGGGTGGTACTGGGTATGGAAATGGAGGTATTTGTGATATAATATAGGCAAAACATAGTCAAAACTGGAGACCAACAATGGCCATGAGAAGTTGGAGACCCCAGGTTTGGGTAATGGACCCAAGTTTGTTTGATGGGTAAAGGTATGATTTATGATATATTTTCAGATAATACTATTCTATATGGATAGTACATGTCATTCCATTTTTGGTGGTATGTGGAACGCCACATAACTCCTCACGGTTTGAGAGTTATGGCCTTACGACGTTGGAGGACCCTCATATGTCATCTAGAAGCCCCAAAAGGTCAAAGTAGTCAAAGTGGTTTAAGAGATTTTTACAGGATAAATAATAAAGTGAAGTGATGAGTGTATTATAATTCAAATTGAATACAAAATAAATTATTTCAATAATAATTTTAATGGAGAAATTAGAAGTCGGTTAACCCTAAAATAAGGAAAGTCGACCAAGTGACCTAGAAGATGTTTTTAAGGAAGCTACTTGGAGAGTATAAATAAGAGGCAAGGATCTCTCATTTAGCACACACTTCAGATTATTGAATATATATAGGTGTTTGAGGTAACCAAGGATATCTAAACCGGAATTCGGAGTGAAGGTGAAGAAAAGAAGGCCGACATGCAAGGAAGGATAAATTCTTTTGATGGTGCTTTCTAAGGTATGTTATTTACAGGTCATCTCACCATTTTCGCTAAATTGTTTTTTATATAATGATTCAGACCGTGAAATTGATATGAAATTGAGAAAAAATATCCAAGTATCTATGGTAAAAAATTCATCTTGTGGGTCGTTGGATTTTGGGAGTTACACTCTGTGGAAAATAGGGTTTGTAGCTAGTCCTAAAACTAGTAAAAAACAGGTGTTTCGGGTAAAAACATCGTAAATTCTTCATAACAGATCCAAATTCAGTGATAACAAATTTTTTGGTTAGGGCATAGTATTTAGTATTCTATGTAATATTTTTATATCAATTCAACAAATAGTCTTTGTGGGGAATGCTCTACAAGGTCCCTCTCTAGAATAAGCCAAAATTTAGCAAGGTATGCCATTTTTGCTATAACTCCTTTTATGAGAGGTTCCAAGTAGTGACACTTGGAGGAATTGAATAAAAAACACTAAAGAACATTGTATATCAGTTTCATATATTTATAAATTATAGGTACAAAGTTATGATTAGTTCAAGTTAGGGTTGTTGACTAATCCAAAATTAGGCATGTGAGACTAAAGAAAATTTTGATGAAAATGCTAGTGTCTTGTTGTTAAAGTTAAGGAAGGTTTGCAGGAATGTGATCATATACACCATGTCTATTACAAATCTACAAATCATATTTGGATGATGAAATTGATGAGGGCTTTTGGTTGAGTTACATGTTGAGTACATGGTTGAGACAAGTAGTTGATGAGTTGGCACATACAAGAGGTGTATAGCTGATGATGTTGGTTGATGAGTAGTTGACACATGATTAGTACATACTTGGTACATGGTTGGATGCACTTGTTTATGGTACAGGTTGATTACAAGTTGTTTGGTACAGGTTGGTGCATGGTTGATGCACTTGTTTATGGTACAGGTTGATTACAGGTTGAGGTACATGTTGATGCATGGTTGATGCATGGTTCATATTTATTGGTACATATTTACAAAGGTATATCTCACAATGATAGTGTGATAGTGGTTCCATCATTCTAGTTCTACTTCAGGGTGGTAGGACGGGGCAAGGACAGGTGGTTGTAGCCATCTTTTGGTTGTAGCCGGAGAACATAGGGGGCTGTAGCCTCCTTCTGGTTGTAGCCAGAGAATTGGGGAGTTGGACCTTTCCTCGGGTTGTAGCTTGAGAAACTAGGGGGTTGGAGCCTCTTTCCAGTTGCAGCTGGAAAACAAAGGAAGTTGGTGCTTCCAATGAATGTAATTCTTCAAGAGATATAAGAAAAAGCATTCTGTGGCCCAATGAATGTAATTCTTCAAGAGATAAGAAAAGCATTCTGTGGTTTTCTCCCGACAGTTTCCAATGTGAAACATTAAAAATATGTATGTATGTATGTTTATTTCTTACTATTAGATAATAATTTACATTGATATAACAATTGTTGAAAAGGATTATAATTATTTATTATCGATTCACCCCCTCTTAGTAATCCAACATTTCTAACAATATGACCCAAGTACTCAACTTCCAGGCACCAAAATCACATTTAGATTATTTCAAGAAAAGTTGGCACTGAGAAGTATATGGAGAACCCGGACCACAAATGAGAAAGATGGTATATCTAGGTTTTTATATAGATGAGGATATCATCAAAGAAAACTAAGACAAATTATGGAGAAAAGGATGAAATACATGCTTACTCATGAGGCTTTGGAGTGGAGGGAGAACACACAACCAAAGGCATGACCAAAAGCTCATAGAGGCCCCTACTAAGTTCTAAAGGAAATCTTTTAGGAATGCCTTCCATTTTACGGCTCTAGTGGTAGCCAGAATGAAGATCAAGTTTATGGCAAGAACTGGTGCCACTCAATTCATCCAAGAGGTCATCAATGACAGAATGGGAATTGTTCCTAATGAGTGAGTTTGTTGAGGGTGGAAATCATGACAATATGTGCCAAGATCCTTCTTGACCATGACCATGACCACAAGAGAAGAGTAGGGGATCATAATAGGAAAATAACACATGTGTTAGGAAGTTCTTGAACCATTTTCTCAATTTCTTCTTTTGGGAAAAGGGGTGACGATAGGGATATATATTGGGAGGAAGGATTCCCCGACAGTGGAATGGAATGATCATGAACACCACGGAAGGAGGAAGTCCCCTGGGGAGTGGGAAAAACTACTTGATGTTTAGAGAGGATGGATTGAGGTCCCGCGACACCGAGGGTGTCTCATTTGCTTGTATGGCATGAAGTTGGGGAATAACGTCGAAGGACCTTTTTTTTGGAATAGTTTTTCCATGATGGGAACTAATGATCTTAAGGGAACCAATAGTGATGCCTTGGAACTTATATTATTCTCGACCCTCCTATCGCATCATCAATTACTTGGTTAATTCCTTTAAAATCCATGAGAATGGGGGCCTAGAGTCCCTATCCAAATTCCGCACTCAAGTACAATGTCACAAGATCCCATGTTGATAGAAAACATTTGCGATTTCGGGTGGTAGTCACCAATTAATTTGATACATACACATTTTCACAACGCTCCACATTTCATGGGTCCACCATTGGAAAATCAAGGATTTGGAAATTATTGACTCCACGATATAACAATTAGTTTCTTGGTAAACAGGCGATGAATAAAAATTATGGGTCCGCTACTATAAACAAGAATGATGATCTTCCCATGCTTGATGTAACCAATTAACTTGGGGTTTGGGGAGCAGAGAAGCTCATGAGAGAATTTAGGGAAATGAATCACCCTCTACTCTGGAGGCCCGCGGAGGGTACAGGGTTCTGACTCAAACACAGGAGATTCAACATCCCTCTTTCCCTCGAATATCCCTCCCAGATTACAAAAGGTCTTGTTCCTTACACTTGTGTCCCGTAAAATACGCCATCACAATCATAACAAAGGCCTTCGAAAGCATGCTCAACCATTTCAACCCTAGCCAATTTTTGGATTTTAGTGGGTAGAAGGAGGAGTGGGATTTACTGGCTTAGTGCAAGGAGTAAAGGAGGGTTTATGGTTTTGAGAAGAGACACGTGCCGCTTCCTTAGCTCATTTAGTAGCCTCCACCAAACTCTTAGGTTGAGCCATGAGGACATGGGCATGAATCTCATCCCTGAGGCCAGTGATAAAACATTCTTGGAAGAAGGTATCAGACATGCCATGTGTTTTGAAATCCAATTGTTCAAAGGAAGATATAAATTATTCCACTATGCAATATTGTTTCAATTTTGTTAAACGGCTCAAATGGTTGGTGTTTGTGTCATAGCGTTCATAAAGCTTAGCAACGAATTGGGTCCAAGCAATGTATCTTTGACGGGAAGTTTTTCTCCATTGCCACCATTCTGCTCTTGATCTAGAAGGAGAAGACTATACCCAAAGCAGCCATCGTTTGTAATGTCATACAAAGAGAATAATGTTCCATTTGAGCTACCCAACTGGATCCGAGCCATCAAATTTGGTCACATCCACCGCAGTAAGGCATAGTTCACGCTAAAAGTGATGGGGTTGTTATATGGGAATGAGGGGAAGTTGTTATTATTATGGTAGTTGTAGGAGGTATTTACCTCCACTTGTAAACCTAAATGGTAGTCAATAGAATATCTCAGAAGTAAGAAGAAACCCTAATGAGTTGGCCAATGTCCTAGAAGACACGGCTCAAGAGGATAACTTGTATTAGGTTATAAGCCTCCAAGAGAATAAGTCGCCCGCCAAAAGAACAATAATATATATTGAATAGAAAGATACCTAGAATGAGAAGGCTTTCCACCGTGCAAAGGAAATGACAAATATAAATACTGTGAGGCCAATCTTCATTCGTAAGGGCCTCACAGAGTAAAACTTGTAGCAATACTGGCAAGGCCCCAGCTTTGTGGCTCTGGAGGAGAGCTACCATTGCATCTACTACAACTAACATATCATGTTTCATTTGACCATCTCTTTGGCTATGGTTTGGACTATCTTATCATATCTTGGTGGTGTGCTATCCTTTGGGAAAAGGTGTGCTCCCTTTGTTTGGCACCCATCCCAGGGTTTTCTTCCGGAGTTATTATGTGTCAAGGTTAAGGTTCTCGAGGGTGGCTTTGGCCCATGGTTATGACAATAGCTTATATTTTATATGGTAAAATGAGCACATTAATTCATATACTAACTCCATTAAGTGGGCCCAACAATCTCCTTCATTTAGTTTAATTGTTGGATGGAAACATAGCCAGAAGGATATTAAGCTCATTGAAGAACCATCGCTAGGGTTTCTAGCAGAGTAGCCACCATAGCACCGGCCGTTAGGTTACTAGTGTGCAAATTTGCATGTCCTAAATTTCTCTGAGGAACCTTAAGTGAAGGGATTGACCTAATTTCCAGGTAGATCGTTGTTCCTTAGCCTAGCACATCTCCTAGTTCTCTCAGCCAGTTAAGACGCCAAGTTTGAGTTTTGGTCAAATCTAGGGTTGACCAAGTCAGTCACCATGACTTACTCTATGAAGTCGAGAATTTGCCGATGGAGCTTCTAACTTTAGAAAGTGTGTGGAATACAAGCATCAACCTCCCATCCCGCTGCACAATAAAGTGTTTGATATCGCGAAAGGAAAGATCGTGGGAACCAGAGCTCTGAAGAAGAAAAGAGAAGGAACAACAAAACGCTATGCTATGGAGAAGTTCAAAGATGATGACATCAATGCCATGAGAATCATAATGGACTCTATAAAATGCCACTTGACACCCTGATACCCTACATTCTTATATTGACTCCGTCTAAGGAAGATGTTTGATGCCCTAACAAACCTCCTTCTTAGTCAAAACATTGGACAAATAATGAGTCTAAAGAATGAGCTCGTACAAGATGAATGATGATGATATCATACTTTGTGAGGATCTCCCAAGAGATCAACCACAAGCTATTGAAGAGATCATTTCGTAGAAGGGAATTGCTAAACATAGTTCCCTTATTCTCCCAAGACATGGGATGCATTTGCACGCAAGCATGAAATCACATTACAAAGGAGTATCCTACATTTGAATAACTTCTGAATTACTGTGGCTCAAGAAGGATCCACAGATCGAAAAGAGAAACCCAAAATAATGGCTAAGCCTTCACAACAAGATTCAAGAATTTCAGAACAAAAGGAAGTTATTCCCAAGATACCGTGATATAAAATATGCGTAATTTAAACGGTAAAATGCTAGAAAACAATTTAATAACAAGAAACATCTCAAAGATAATTCCCGCAATACAATAAACATATACAAATAAAGAAATGTAAATAGTGCACTTTTGATTCGTGATAGAATGTTCATGTCCTTCGAGTGGGCAGCCTCCAGTCGAGCAGCGCCCTGCTACAATAATATCCAAGCTAGGTTCTCATATACCCTCACTCATTTATACTAAAAATAAGCATCTAGAGTAAGATCCTCTGTGGCTTTAAGCTTCAGGGTCTTCTTACATCCTACTTTACCTTCATTTCATTAGAAAGGTCTTATTAATACTTGACCTTTATTACATCCGTATTGTCACCTATAAAGGCCAGGACCTTAACATGTCCGCCTCTTAAAACAACCTTTGTCCTCAAGGCTTGATGTGGAACCGCCGCATAATGGTAGTCGGTTCCCAAGTGGCATCCGCTGAAGTCATATCTTTCCAATCGCACGAGTAATTTCCTTGATGGTTCTCTCTGACGCAGTGACGCTTCTCCCTCTGGTCCAAAACTGCTCGGGTTGTAGCCAAATGGATCCTTCTTCACCTAACTCGAGAAGGTTGGTTCTTTCTGAAGTTGGCACCGGTTCCAACTACCCCTTCAATAGGAAACATGAAAATGGGATGTAGCTTCGGATCGACTCGGCGCAGCTAACTCCATGGTAATTTGTCCCACATGCTTTAGAACCGTGTAAGGGCTTTGGCAATTTGGGGGCTAGATTTTGACAATGCCGCCTTGAGGGAAGTTTTCTATATGGTTGTAGCCGGTAAAACACTTCGATCCCCTTCTACAAATTGACGCTCCGAGCGAATTTGATCTGCTTGCTACTTCATTCCATTCTGTGCCATGACCAAGTTCCCTTTAAGGCTATGAAGGATATCATCTCTGACTGTAAGTGTTTGGCCGAACGGTCAACTTTGCGGTACCCGATAAGTGAGAGAACTGACGGCTTCCCTCGTTCATACACCGCCTAAAAGGAGTCATGCGAGTGGTTGTATGGTATGTAGTGTTGTACCACCATTTGGCTTAGGTAACCATTGAGCCCATCGGTGTTGTTTGTCCGATGCAAAGCACCTCGAGTAGGTTTCCAAACACTTGTTGACGACTTCCGTTTGACCATCGGGTCTGGGATGATAGCCGGAAATGGTGCAATTGTGTGCTCGGTAGCCAAACAGCTTCAAAAATTGCTTGTGAAAGTTGGGTCTCATCAGATACAATAGGAGTTTGGCATGCCATGAAGCTTGAAGTACACCTCACAATCCAATAGAAAAGCACTTCCAACACCATGATGCGTGAATGGGTGGTGAAGAGCAAAAAATGAGCATACTTGAAAGTCGATCCACCACCACCATTATCAACGGATTTATTCCCCATTTGCAAGCCTCAGACAAAATCCATAGATATATCCCTTCCAACATCCGAGGGAATTGGGAGAGGTTGGAGAGGTGCCCGAGGATCGTTTCTCCTTTGTTGCATTTTCACATACCACATTCACCACAACTTACTATGTCCTATATTTCATACCATCCCTAAAAGGAGCCGCTTAACTCTGGCCATATGTTTTGGTGAACCCGAGTGCCCCCAGGTAGCATGAAGCTCAGAGAGTACCGTGGATTGAGCTTGGATTGTTTACTAAATACAAGTGACCTTTGTATCGAGGCTCATCCCGAAGCCAAGAGTACCCCTCGGGGAGCCTCGTGTTTGTTCCTCTCATAGCTTGTCAATTAGATGCAAACTTTGGATCTTGAAGCCATTCTTGGCTCATAGCTTGGAGCCAATCGTGTACATTGAAGGAAAGAGAAAAGAGGGATCCTTCCTTCATATTTTCTGTGATTGCATCCGCCACTACAGTACATTGTCTTTGCCCTTCTGTAAATGATCTCATAATCATAGCCAAAGAGCTTAGTGACCCATTTGTTTTGCTCCTAGGAGGAAATGCTGTTCCAGAAAGTATTTTGAGGCTTTGATGGTCTCACCTTAATTTGGAATCGCGTCTCCAAGAGATAAGGATGCCATAATCTAACCGTATGCGTAATTGTCAACATTTCTTTTCATAAATAGGTTTTCCCGCATTCTTTTCGCATTGTGCTTGTTTGCTCGTAAAAGGCCACAAGGCTTGCATAAGGACAACGCTTTTCGCTCCTTTCCTCGATGCAACGATTCCAACACAAATGTCTTTGTGAAGTCGTGAGAGGTGCTGCAATCCCGGAGGGGTGCACATGGCCAACTTCAAAGTTTGAAAGCCTTCGGTACCGTTGGGGTCCAATTGAAAGAGTTCTTTTAAGGAGAGCCGTGAGTGCTGCAATCTTCCATAGTTCTTGATGAACTTGTGGTAATACCCTGCGAGGCCCAAAAATCCACGCAAGCTTTTGAGAGTCTTAGGTGCGCCAATCTTGCATAGCTTCAATCTTTTCATGATCCACCCAGACACTGGCCATGCCACCAATGTGACCCAAGTACTTGACTTCTGGACGCTATTCGTGCCACATTTGGACTGTTTGAGGAAAAGATGGTGATGAGAGAGTAGGTCGAGAACTTGATCCACATGAGTCGATGGTCTTTTCCATGTCTTGCTATATACAGAGGATAATAATAAAGAAAACTAGGACAAAATGATCTAAGAAAGGGGCTATGGTTCATGAGGCTCTGAAAGGTGGAGGGAGCGTTAGAAAACCCAAAGGGAATGACCAAAACCTCAGAGGTGTCTCATGAGTGCTAAAGGACGCCTTAGAATGTCAGCCTCTTTCATAATGGATCTCGTGATAGCCCGAGTTAAGATCAAGTTTGGTGAAGAATTGGGCACCACTCAGCTAATCCAGGAGGTCATCAATGACCGATGGGAAATTTGTCTTTGATGGTGAGTTTATTGAGGGCACTAAAATCATGACACATTCGGCCAAGAACCTTCTTTAGAGGTACCATGATCACTAGAGATGAGTAAGGACTGCATTCAGGGACGGATGACCTCGACAAGAAGGGAGTTCCCCGACCATTTTTCAATTTCATTCTTTGGGGCAAAGGGGTGGGGATATGGACGAATATTGGGGAAGGCTCTCGACAAGGGGAATGGAATGATCATGGACACCGTGGGAAGGGGGGATTCCTTGGGGAGAGGAGAAGACTATTTTATGTTTATTCAATAGGGCTTGGAGGTCTTGGTGCACGGTTGGGATCTTTGTGGCTTGAATGGTATGGAGTTGGGCTATGACACCCTAATGACCTTTTTTGAGCAATTTCTCCATGATGAAACTCGATGATTTCGTGCAGAGAACCCACAAGTTGATGCCTTGAAATTTATGTGTGTGGGTCACTTTGGTCAAATTGCATGGTTAAGTTCGAAGTCCATGAGAATGGGATCCGTTCCTCGGTTTCATTCACACTAACACAATGTCATAACCTTCCATGTCAATATAAAACATATGTGATTTGAGGTTAGAATACCTATTTGAGACGACATTTCACAAATACCTTCCTATTATCGTATAGAGCTTCACCATCAAGTAATCATGATTTGGAAATTATTAACAAAGATGGATATAGCAGTTGGTTTCGGGCGAGCGGGCGATGACAAGTTGTGGGTGTTGCCACTATCAACCGTACGATGACCTTTCCGCGCTTGATATAACCGATTAGCTTGAGAGTTTGGGGCAGAGAAGCCGTGAGAGCATTAAGGGAAATGATGGGTTCTTCATGAGGGTCGGAAGGAGGGTTTATTTCGTAAGTCTCGGGTGACTCGGTAACATGGGAAGTGTCATCATCGCCTTCTTGAGTATCCTGGCAGAGGGCCATAAAGCGATTTTTGTTCCTTACATTTGTAGCCCGGGAAATATTTGTCATCACGCTTATAACAGAGGCCTTTGAGTTGTCGTCACCCATTTCAACCCTGGGTCAATTTTTGGATCTTCTATTTAAGGGGAGCCGGAGGAGTAGGGCTTACCGGGTTTAGGGGCGCCGAAAAAGAAGGCTTCACGGGTTTTGAGAGAGGAAATAATTTGTTGTGCTTCTTTTGATTTTTTAGTATCCTCCAAGTCGTAGGGTTGAGCCACATTGAGGACATGGGCCCTAACCTCCCTTGCATGGACCACCCATAAAGCACCGAAGGAAGGCATCAGTCATGCCCTCCGCTCGAAAAGCCAGACGCTCAAATGCGTCTGCATACATAAGGTTAAGGTTATATATAACTTAATCGCGTCTCGCATTGTTTTAATTTTGTCAAATGGCCCAAAATGGTTGGTGTGTCGCGGTCAAAAGCTGCCTATAAAGCTCGAACAAATTGGGTCCAAGCAATGTATCCTGGACGGGAAGTTCCATTGCCAAATTATCGCAACGCTCTTGATCGAGATGGAGAACAACATACCAGAGTTCTCAAGTCATTGGTAATATTGTAGAGAGAGAAATAATGTTCCATTTGTGCGGGACTCAACCAAGGTCTGAGCCATCAAATTTAGTTGCTATCCACCGCCAAGGCTGGCGTCCCTTTGAAAGTGGGATGCGCTTGAGCGTGAAACAAAGAGGTTTCTCCTTCTCGCCTTTTAGGTGCATCATCATCGAGGGATTTTGAGTTTGCAGAAAGTGCTACAACGCATTTATCTAAGTTCATTTTTTACTCCGCCATTGCGGACCGGTGACGCTATCCGATCGAGGCAGAATTCATGGAGGCATCACGAGGCAAATAGTAGCACTGCGTTGTCGCGAATTCCTCATAGTCCTCGCAACCATGTTGCAGGGTGTTGAGGCGTGACTCTAGTTCTTGGTTATGGTATGGGCCATGAGGACGGGTGGACTGAAAAGGGAGTCAAGGGTCACAAATTTTGGCAGTGATAATGATAAAAGTGATAAGGAGAAGAGATGAATCTAATGGAATAGTGGTCTCAAATAATGTAAAAAATGGGTGACCGAAGGGGTGGATGGGTCAGAAATTTCCGCGTAAAATGATATGATGAAAGTGAAGAGATGAGCTCCAATGGAATATTCCCAGCCAATGAAAAAATTTCCACTTTTTACCATGGGTTATGCTTTGGTCAAGAATGCTGCGCCTAAATCCCCAAATTTTGAACTATATATTTACTTAGCAACCCCAATACGCATGGCTTTAATAGATCTCGACGGCTTAATTTGTTTATATTGTTGTTTATGTTCCCTAAGGTTAGGTATATCTGGGCGTCTACGCATTATGCTGGTTTGCCCTATGCTATAGCTCGATATAACGCGGCGTCCAACAAGTACTCAATCTAATATCTTGTGGGCACTAACTAAGGAGGATAGACCGTAATTCTTAGCCGCATTCAACCACTACCCAGTAATTAGAGAGTATCTTCCGAAGTGTTGTTCTCAGTGACACTATAGCAACCCGACAACTCGATAGGTTTATCTACGCAGGGCTTCAGGAAATCTAGGTCGGTCCGCACATGTGGTGTTGTCCTACGCGCTACCACCGAAGGGGTACCAACAGTGGGTTACAAGGGTGGCCAACAAATGCGTGCTTAAGAACCACTTGTATTTCGCGCGTGTATGAACTTCAACTGGTTTATGCGCCGCCAGAATTACGATATTATCTCGTATTTAAAGACGCCGGAATACTCTTTCCCTACCCCGGAAAAAAATACCCACAATTTCTACCAAGGAAAGTGCTCGAATACCCCTGCAAGATACCGTGATATAAAAATATGCGCATCAAAACGAAAAATGCTGTGAAATGACGTAATAATGTGAAAATATCCAAAGATAATCTTCACAATATTAATGATATACGAAATAGCAATGTAAATAACACTTTGATTCAGATATCAATGTTCACAGCCTCTTCGAGGGGGAAACCAATCGAGTAGTGCTCAGTTACAATAATATCCAAGTTAGGGTTCTCATACCAATTCTATTTCGGTATCACTAAAAAGAAGTTATTCTAGTGGAAGATCCTTCTAGAAGCGAAAGCTTCTATTAGGTCTTCTTACATCCGCCTTATTCTATTTTATTGAAAGGTCTTATTAATATTGACCTTTATTACATCCGAATACATTGATCTACCTATATGCGGGTTAGGACCTTAACAGGTTCAAGGAGGAAGCCAAATCAAGAGAAAGATATTTCAGAAATACAATGCTTCAACTGTCGAAAGTATGATCACTACAAGAATCATTGTCTCGAACTAAAGAAAAGGAAGGAGAAACACGAAGCATCAGTTGCCAAAGAAAAGGAACCTACAAAGAAGACTAAGCGGGATGAAATAGACTTCTTCTTCTGAAGGTAACAATACTCTTCTTAGTTCTTGTACATATCTTGTTTGCATCGTCTTTGTACATATCTTGTATATCTATCTCTCGAAATATAATGTGTTCCAAGAAGAACTATACCTATGGAAGAACAACAAGATAAGGACTGTTATCATTATACAAAGAAAGCCAAAATCAGAATCAATCATGAAGAGACTTAGAAGAAGCAAAGAAAAAAATAAGTCAACAATCAAGAGGAAATTGGAGAAAGACTTATGACGTTTTGCAGAAGACAATAAGACGAAAGTGTGGACTCTGTTAGACAGAGGGAGTCGATTATGTATTGTAGAAGACAATAAGGATGCATATGGAAGTGTGGACTCTGTTAGATGGAGGGAGTTGATTATATTCACTCATACATGAAGCAAGTATTAGGAGGGAGCTAATCCTATGATCCATTGAAGATGGTGACTTATATATCCATGGTAGTAGCCATGAAATATAGTACGTGTTCATTTCAACCTTAGAATAAGTCTTCTTCGAAGAGAAGGCTTAAATTATCCCTGGTTTTCCATCCACATACATGATTCTATAATGAAAGGAAGAAGTGGAATCTTTAGGGAATGGAATCTATAAGAAACTCCATGGACCCAAGAGCTAAAGAAAAACATTAGGAAGAACATGAAGATTCCAAGAAAGAAAGAGAAACTAGAACAACTAGTCACTGTATTAAGAATCACAAGATTACCAACCTGATATGAACTCAATAAAAACAATTAAACAGAGGAACTGAAAGTTGTGATGAAGAATAGTGTATATATGCAAGCATTGCAAGATCCAAAACTAGAGGTTCTCCCAGATGGAGGGATAAGACTATGATGATTACTTGTTCCAATAAACCAGACATACCTCTACATGAGTCTTTATATCATCTGCAATTTCCATGGGTTGGAGTTCTACATTAGATAAATGAAAAGATCGTTCTCCAGAGAAATTGAAAAAAGAATGTATGAAGAGCAACCTCAAGAATTTGAAGCATACTAGAAAGAGACCCTTGTATGAAGATGGAAGAAGATAACTTGGTGCAGAACCTCCAGTGCACAGTAGAAGCATGGTGAAGATTTTATATAATAGAGATATTTTATCAAGATGATTACTCAGAAGATCAGATCTCATGATGATAGAAGAAGTGCCACATGGATATGTTTCAGTTTTCCAACAATGATATACTTTATTGATCAGAGCTACATGAAGCCTCCAAAGAAAATTAGTGTTCCAGACTGAAGTACATTCGAAATAAAGCATTACATTATCTGTGATGAAGTCCAGAAAGGAGAAAGTAATTCTCCAATACATATCTCCACAGATGAGAAGATAAGAAGACATTTTAGTAAAGATTTTTTCCAAGATGAAAGAGTTTGCGTACTCAAGTTGGAGTTCGTGGAGATGAATTCCTTATTGAAAAAGGAAAAGATGACTCCCAGGTTGGGAGGGAGAACTGATGTATTACTGATTGATGGATAGTCAATTTTCAGTTCGAAAAATGGACCAAGATGAGCAGATTCTTTCCATTTCGGAAAGTGGATTGAGATTTCTGATGGACAAACATTTTCCAGTTCGGAAAATGGTCCATATTGTTGATGTACCATAGACAATGAATTCCCATTGTGGTTATCATGGGAAGTGTTCTAGGGAAGTCTCTCTTCTTGAGGGTTACTCAAGAAGACTGAACTACCTCATCAGACAATGATTTCCCATTGTGGTTAACATGGGGAATGGTCTGTTTTGGAGGTTTGTGTAGGACAGTCATTTCCTTTGGAAATGGTTCGGACAATCATTCCTTAGGGAGGATTCATTCTCTCTAGGTTGCACTTTGTTTAGTGCTAGGAATGGACTAGGGTGGGGAATGGTCCAGGTTCAACAATCAGGGGCAGGCATTCCTTAAGGCAGACTCATTCTCTTCAAGTTACACTTTGTTTAGTGTCGGAGGGCCCAGGGTGGGGAATGGTCCAGGCTCATAAAATCATGACAATTATTCTTCCTTGCTTGAGAAGAATAGTCTAGATATCTCATCATTGATGTTTTACCTTCTGAAGGTATATGCTCTTCCAAATCTCATATATGTGAGTGGAAGAATGGCCTAGATGATTCATTTTATATCATAACATTGTTTCTGTGCAGGTTGATATTAGATGATTGTTAGGAAGAAAATATGTTTCTAAACAGTAGATGTATACTACTATGGTGGATGTGTTCCACTGTTTGATCAAGTATCTATGTGGTACTTGGTGTGGTGGTGTACCACTGGATTGTAGTTGTGTAATACTATGGATAGACACAATTGTTTTGTTGAATGATATTGTTCCAATTGACTTGAAGACTATCAAAAATGTTGGAAATGATTATCATCTAGATGGATGATTAATGAACAAAGATTTTTCAGACATAAAATGGTTCAGAACATTTACTCTTCTAGATTAGAAGAATGGCTCTTGTGTCACTCTATGGAGTGAGTATGCTTACTCAGATAGAGTATGGTTCTGAGAGATGATGCAACTGATGACACTGATGGCGATGATGATGCTCATGATCTAGTCATGAGATAGTCTATACAACTATGTTGATGCTACTGGGTGAATGGTATATTTGTGCTCAAGACCATTACCTATAATACCTCCCTAGCTAGGAGGGAGTGTTGATATTATGGTAGCTGCGGGAGGTATTTACCTCCACGTGTAAACATGACGAGAATAGATATTCCAGGAAGCATCAAGAAACCCTAATGAGTTGGCTAATAACCCTAGAAGACATGTCAGCTCAAGAGGATAACTTGTATTAGGTTATAAGCCTCCAAGAGAAGAAGTCGACTAAAAGAAATAATATATACTGAATATACAGATACCCAGAATAAGAAGTCGGCCCAGGCAGTTAGCCAGATTTACTATAAATATAGGAGGCCAGTCTTCATTCTGGCAGGCAGTCTCAGAATTGTAGAGCAACACTTGTGCGCACTGCAATGCCCAGTTTTGTGTGCAAGTTTGGAGGAGCGCTGCCATTGCAGCTGCTGCAGCTAGAAGATCACGTTTGGCTTGGACTATCTCTTGGTTAGGGTTTGGACTATTTGATCAGCTCTTGTTGGTGCGCTATCCTTGGGGAAAAGGTGTGCTCCCTTTGTTTGGATATCTACCCTAGGGTTTGCTTCCGTGATTCTCTATCAAGGTGAAGGTTCTAAGAGGGTGGCTTCGGCCTATGGTTGGGTGACAATAACGATATTTTCAATGGTAAAATGAGCACATTCATTCATATTCTAACAGAAGTTTCAACTTCAATATGCAAAGGTGGGTGATATAAAGGGGGATCTACAGGGATATATATCTTTGTGCAGATCATTGAAGTGAAAGATTCAAGCTAGGTAGTCATGTCTTGTTTAAGGTATTATTTGAGTTCAGCGATTGAGGCGTCGATGGAGGAATGCATGGTTTTATTGATGCTGGAAATATTGGAATTGAGCTGTCTCACTTCTTGTTGGGTCTATGCGAAATTAGATTGCAAGGTATTGAAGCGAGCTTCCAAGTATTGGCTACGAGTATGGGCCATGATGACGAGGGAACTGAAGAGGGGTAGGTGGGGTCAAAAAGTTTGTTGAAAAATGATAGGTATGAATGTGATAAGGGTGAAGAGATGACTCCAATGGAATAGGTCTCAAATAATGGTGCAAAAATTTCTAGACTTTTTTTGTTTGTTTACACCTACAAAGTTATATTCCAGTTTGAAGAATACTTCAGTGATGAAATTCCCAAATTCTTAAACAGGAATAAATTTGTAGTGATTTGGAAACTTGAACACAGTTGCACGGCAATAGATCCTGTTTGTTTTTATTTTTTGTTTCCATTGTCAAGGGTTAGGTATTCAAGGGTTCTACAGACAAGGGTTTTCCCTGTGCTATAACTCTTTGATATACACATGGGGTCCAATAGTAGTAATCGACCCAATATCTCAGGGAACCAACTAAGGAGGCTAGACTGTGCCCTTAGCCATACTATCCGAGTACCCAGGTACTAGAAAGTATCTTCTCGAGTGTTGTTCGTAGTGACAATATAGCAATCAAGCGACTGATCAGTTTATCTAAAGAGGGATTTAGGAAATCTAGGACAATCTATATACATGTGTTTTCTGATGCACTACCACTCGAAGGGGTACCAACATGGGTTACAAGGGTGGCCAACATATGTGCGCTTAAGTACCACTTGTATTTCCTACGTGTATGAATCCCTCAACCGCAGGTTTATGCACGTAACGACAAATATTTGTAGCTTAAAGACACTGACATATGTCTCTACCTTGGAAAACATTTACCCACAATTTTCTGCCATGGAAAGTGCTATGATACCACTTGTAATATTCCAGACATAAAAAGCATGCAAAACAGAAATAAAATGCTAGAAATGGTAGATGAACAATAATATAACCAGAACAACACCACAATAATACTAAAATCATAATAGAATAACACCAGAAAGAGCAAGCCAATAAGGATAATAAATTATCACCAAAGTACTATGGCCCTTATAAGGTGTTGCAAAAGATTGGTACTATGGAA
>SNQJ01S0202658.1:0-15125 GCA_010110895.2 Picea sitchensis | reverse complement strand
CCCTAAATATTGGCTCATTACCCCTTAATTGGGGCATATTACATTAGTAATGTTATTTTATTTATTTTTGCTTGAGTCCATTAGTTGCAATTGTACCTCCTAGTCTCCTATATATACCAAGGAGACATTTTCATTTGGAATCATCTTGTATTTAGAAATTTATGTGGGGTATAAGTAGGTTTCCCCCTCGAAGAGGCTTATTACCTGGAATTCTCTCTTTTTCAAGGCGTTGAGTACTTATTTTGAGGTTTTTCTATGCTATATTGATATTTGTTTCTTAGCATGAGGTATTATGAAACTGACGAAAGCATATATTCCATAGTTTCAAGAAAAGTACCAACCCATGGTGAGATAATATATTTTTGTGCATGGATAAATACAGATCCTCATATCACAACATTTTTCACTATTATAGTTGTTGATTTGCCTCCAACATATGATGTTGTGTTGGGAAGAGTATGGTGTTCATTAATTGGAGGATATATCATGAATAATGGAAGTTGTGTGATGATTCCAAATAAATATGGGGCTATTATTAGATTTCCTTGAGAGAATATAAATCCCATATCGTTTAAGAAGAAGGAAAATGAAGTAATGGAAAATTATGTTGATGTTGGAATTGTAAATTATGCTTTCTTTAATACTGAACAAATAAATTTTCCTAAGAATGATGAAGAAAACTCTTTCCAAGGATTTTGGAAAATGTCTTTTGATGGGGCTTGTTCCAAATTTGGAAATGGAGCCAATATTATTCTCAAAATCCCCCAATCTGGTATCTATTCACATGCTATCAGATTGGAATTCCCATGTATTGATAATGAAGGAGAGTACAAGGCATTAATTCAAGGGATGATCCTTTCCCTTCAGATGAAATTTGAAAACCTTGTAGTTACTGGTGAGTCAGAGATGGTTATTAGTCATATCAGGTAGAAATACAGAGTCAAGAAAGAGAAACTAAAGAATTATGCAAGAAGAGTCTATGAAATTATGGATTCTTTTAATTATTTCAATATCTCTTTCAAAAGCAAAACACAGATTCATTGACAGTAGTTGCATCTCTCTTTAATACATAAGATTCTCAAAATTAGAGTACTTTTCATGTAAAAGTAATCTTCTGGCCTTCAATACCTGATAATAAAGAATATTTTCAAGTATTTTAAAATTATGAGCATGTTGTAAATTTCTTCACTGATAATGACTCGATGAGGTTGAATGATTCAGAAGAAAATCAAAATCCTCAGAGGGAATTTCATGATCAAAATATTAAACTTAGTCCTAAGAGTTGTGTTAGTTTTAAATCCCTTTTTACAAGAGATGACCAAACACATATTTTGTATCCAAGAGAAGAATTGTATATCAGGAAGGTTCAAGAAACATAAAGGATGAACATCGGCACTTTCGATTATCCAAAATACATAAATATGGGATCTAGTTGCACTATTGAAGAAATTGATCAATTTACCAAGCTTTTCAAATAAGTTTAGGACATTTTACCTTGGAGTTATGATAATTAAAATAATGTGACAAGTCCATATTTTGGCATATCATACCATTGTTGAGTCCCTCTTTTGACATATATAATTCCCTATCTTACCTTGTATCTAAGCCTTTTTGCCTATGTTATAAGCCTATANTTACCTTGGAGTTATGATAATTAAAATAATGTGACAAGTCCATATTTTGGCATATCATACCATTGTTGAGTCCCTCTTTTGACATATATAATTCCCTATCTTACCTTGTATCTAAGCCTTTTTGCCTATGTTATAAGCCTATAAGTGACTATTTTCCTCCCACACACATACCTAATGACTGTGTTCATGTTCAAAATAGGTAATTGATGATTTAAAGCATGTTTTTTTAAACTTTCTTGAATTAATTCGATTAAAGTGTTCTATTTTGTATAGTCCTAATAGTTTGAATCACGAGCAGCATATCCAGTACTAGCTCTATTTCGGTACTACTAGGCATCATGCAATCCGGCACCAAATCTATTCTGGTACCCAAGACTATTTTGACCCGGTACTATCTGTTTCATATCCATTCTGGTACTATCTACTCTGCGTCCATTCTGGTACCAGACTCTCGATTGTGTGTATTCTAGTACCAAAACCTCTATTTCTAGAATGCACTAGTTGGACCAGTAGGGTGGTGAATATTTCGAGAAGGCAGTTGAACAGAAGCTCCCAAATCAATTTTCCAGAATACGAGAGACTCCATCGCTCATGCACTTTGTGTCACGAGGATGGATTCAATTCCTAGAAATTCGATGTAAATATCAATTGTAAAATCTATCAAACTGTTTAATGCTTATGTATAGATATTGATAGTATCAACTTACCTTATATAAGGAATGTTGTATAGGTGATAGGAGGTGGATAATAAGGATTGTAACGAAGTATGCTATCAGAACCAGACGATACCTATCATTTTTATGCATGAAGTAAAGAACTGTTGATCCAATTTACCAGTTGAATTAATGCAAAAGATCTTTTATATCAATTCTTGAATGTGAGTGAAAATATTTAGTCTGTCACTTTCTTAAGAGGTTCCTTTCTAGTTTAGCAAGGGCCCACCACCCCAACTAAGGTAAACCTCCTTGTATATGTTTTGTGTGTTTGTGTGAATATTTTACAGTAGTGAGTGTGTGCTTGATCTTTAATTTATTCTCAGAGTTCAACATTGAGTTAATCATTTTTGGATTGGTGTGAAGCATCAGGTGCTAGATCGAATAGATATTTCATTCTCAAATGTTGGAGATGGCCATTTAATTATTTGAAGTGTGGGATTGTTATCTTGAATTTATGATTGTAGTAGATTTAGTATATCAAGGAACCAAAATACTTTATACCTCATCTTCATGTTCTTTAATGAAGTCTCTCAGTTATACTAAATATTCCTTGTACCGGTTTGTTTGAATTACATGAAGCTGGAGTTGATTTTGATTTCAAGAGTGATTGGAGTTAATTTCTATTTACTGTTCTGATTGCTATAGGAGACAAGCTTGTTAAGTTCATCCCTTTAATTCATGAGCCTAAAATGAACATACTTGTTTCTTTAGGATAACATCTCTTTGATTGGTTGTTTGTTGAAGTTTCATCATCAGTTTTATCTTCTAAGTTCAAAGATATTTGAAGTATTTAGAAATCTTAGAAACAAAGTTTTTATGTTATTAATTATTTCCTATATGTAACAGACTTAGGTAGGTTACTTGTTCTTGGCACATATAGTGTAACAAATCTTTTGATTATGAATCCCAGATTGACATTTAAATGAGTGTAAGATATATATTGAACATATTTGTACACCAACATTTTGGCATCATTTCCGGGGAGTTGCAAATGGTAATAGGTAGCATTTTGAGTTTTTGATTGGTTTGATGAAGTATTGGATTGGATTTAAGCACAATATGAGGGCAGAGAGAAGATGGTAAGATGAGAGGTAAGAACCTGTGCATCCACTTTGGTGGGTTTGCTCCAAAGTCAGGTTGTCCTCTTACCTTTAATAATTAGGAATCTACATTTTTCATTTAAGTTTTATTTATGAGTAGGTATAAGGATAATAAAGGTAGATTTATTGCTCCTAAAATCTCAGAAAAGATAGAAAAGCAAACAATAAAGAACCCCCCCCCCCTTATACTAATTCATTGAAAATTTGTGCAGGAAAAATTCTCCGAGGAGAGAGCTCAAAGTCAACAATTAAAACAACAACAAAGGGCACTAAATCTGAGGCCACTGTTTAGATTGAAGACATAAGACATCAAGAAAGAGAGGAAGCACTGGCAACCCCATTCAAAGGAGAAATTGGAAAAGAAGCAGAGGTAGTAATAGAAGAGGTTGCATATGCTATTCAGAGGCCACACAAAACCTTGGAACAATTAGAGATACCAAGTAAACCAATGGTAGAACCATCACTCAGTGGATAGACCTTACCTTCCCCCTACAGGTTGTTTGGAGACATGGAAGAAGAAGAGGGAAACATATCTAATGAAACAAAGACATTTGGATTCACCATACTGGATATCGCTAAAGACGTTGCTATGAAGCAAATTCCATTATCTTCACTTCCTCATTTCCGAGGTATGTCAACAAAATACCCTGACTCATTTCTATTCGAATTTGACATATTGTGTAGGATCTATAACTACACAGATAATGCTAAAAAATTAAAACTTTTCCCAACTACACTAAAAGATTCGACACATATAGTGTAACAAATCTTTTGATTAAGAATCCCGGATTGACATTTAAATGAGTGTAATATATATATTGAACATATTTGTACACCAACATTTTGGTGCCATTGCCGGGGAACACACCATTTTGTCTTGGGATGGTATGAAGGACACCTTCCTCTAGAAATACCAAGATTAATGCAGACCTAGGGATGCTAGGAATGATATATTCAAAATGCAGCAATCTGAAGAAGAAAGCTTAGAATACTACCTATAAAGGTTCTTATACAATTACCAAAAGGCTAAGCAGTTTTCCTTAGACACATCCACAGTTAGGACTGTATTTCTAAAGGGTGTGAGGGATGATTGCATTGAAGTGTTAAATCTCATGAGTTCTGGGGACCTGTACCAAAATCCATTTGCAGACATAATAGAGTATTGTAAAAGATACTTTCATAGTCAAGCTAAAACAGGGAAAAGTATAAGGGACCCTACCAACATAATTGTTAAACCCACACTTGGAGGTGTCACTAGGATTGAACTGGGAAATCTATTAGAAAAATTTAAAACAAATATCCTAAACACCATCAGTTCCCAACTAGATACCATTAAAATTAAAAGAAAACAAGAGGAAGAAAATGTTGCGTTAGCAATTTTTTGTCACCAGTGTAGGAGGAAACACCCTGAAAAGGAATGCCCCCTTAATGTTATTTAAATCTGTGGTCTTTGTACAAAGGACCATCCTACTAACTAATGCCCTTCTCTACTCAGACTCAAGGCCATGTTTAAGGGAGGAGGAGAACCAGAAACATCCTACCCCCCTAGGATATCATGGAGACAAAAAAAACCCAACATGTTTGTAGACCCAACATTTCCCCCAACTACACAATACCCCCAACAACAATGGGTACCCCCTATGTCTTACCCTTAGTGGTCTCCACAAACCCAACCCTGGAAACAAGGGTGGAGAGGACATGTATATGGGAATATTCCCTTCCAACCAACAAATTTTCCCACCTATCCACAATACCCTTCGAATATTTCACAAATGCTCCTATGATTTAACCCCCCTTCTCTTCTTCCACCCCCACAATTACAACAACAACTCGCACTACCCATGAATCCAAATATGTAGCAACCAATGCAAGTTGCATGCATCCAAAACCCTCCTCAACCTACCCCTATTCCTACACAACCTATCCCTAACCCAAATAACAGGCCGACACAACCTATACAAAACGTTGAAGTACAAACCTTCCCTACATATGTAATAACGCCAGCTCCATTTAATGGAATTGAATTATTGAATTAAGATCAAGAAGAGTTGTAAACACAACAAATCCAACTATGGTCATTCAAGAAGAACAAGTACATAATCACACAAATCAAGAAGAACAAATAGATGTCCAAACAGTTCAAAGAGAAGATGACTAATCCATTAAATGAAGAAAGAAACACTCTAGTACAACAAGAAATTGCTTCTCCCAACTCCCTTGTAGTAGAGACACCTCAGAAAATGAATCCTCCTTACCCAGAAAGGTTGCTCGTAAAGAAAACTGAGGAACCTCTAGAACATAATCTAGAGACTGAACTCTGGAACATATGTGTAAAGATCCCACTACTACAAGCCATTAAAGACATACCTATCAATGCTAAAATTGTAAGGGACCTTTGCATTAAAAAGACAAGGAGAAAGAGGAAGGAGCCTCTTGTCATATGGGTGGTAGGGAAGTTATCAGAGTTTATAACATAAATGCCATCTAAGTATAGTGATCCAGGGAACCTAGTGGTAACCATAGAAATCAATGGTGTTGCCTTACCTAACACATTGATTGATCTAGGGGCAGTAATAAATGTGATGTCAGTAAACACTATGAAAACACTGCAACTAGATCACCTAAGACCAACACAAGCTCGGATGGAGCTTTCAAACAAATCTGTCATCACCCCAATAAGGATTTTAGATGACATAACAGTTACATTGGCCTCTTAGGAATACCCTGTGGATTTCTTAGTAATTCATCCCAAATCCCCCAAACCACGACATCCAGTAGTACTCAGCCTACCTTAGTTGGCCACTATTGATGCATTCATTAGCTGCCGATATGGAGAAATGACAATCTCTAATGGCACTCAAAGTAAAAAGCTTATCCTTTTTCCCCCCGCCCAACCAGCCACTGAAGTTCCTCTCTTGTTGGAAAATCCCTATGGGGAGGAGGACTGCACTCATCCCTTGCTGACACTTGAACAAGTGAAAGGAGTACAAGAGAAAATTGAAGAACAAATCTTAATTCTATTCTTGGTTGACTCAGCATGCATCGATTATCCTTAATCTTTCCCTAACTACACATACATATTTATCCCTGAATTTCAAGAAATTTGGCATCTTCCCACTGCTACAACAACCATTGTTTCACAAATAGAGGAGGGGAAAGAATCGGTTGTTCAAGCTATTGAAATCAGTCCTGGAAAGTCCTTATATATCAATGCTAGCCTAGAAACAGATCAACAACAAAAGTTGATACAAATGATTCAAGGGAAATCTGATGCTTTTGCATGGGATTACTCTGACATGAAAGGGATCCACCCAGACACCTGTATGCATCATATTTACACTAATGATCAGATCATACCTATCAGGAAGCCCCAAAGAAGAATGAATCTAGCCTTGAAAGATATAGTAAAAGAAGAACTCCAAAAAATCCTACAAGCCAATTTCATTTACCCTATATTAGATAGCAAGTGGGTCTCCCCATTAGTTATTGTACCAAAGAAAAATAGGAAATGGAGGATTTGTGTGCACTTTCGAGAATTAAACAAGGCCACCTATAGAGACTACTTCCCTTTTCCTTTCATAGATCAGGAGTTAGACACTTTTCCTGGGAAGAGGTATTTTTCTTTCTTGGATGGGTTTAGTGGTTACAACCAAATACAAATTTCACTAGAAGATCAGGATAAGACCACATTCACCTGTCCTTAGGGAACCTATGCCTATAGGGTTCTCCCCTTTGGGTTATGTAATGCCCCTACTACCTTTCAAAGGGATGTCTTGGCTATTTTCTCTGATTTAACAAATGATTGTGTGGAATTCTAGATGGATGACTTCACGGTATATGGGGATGATTTCCAACATGCATTGGATAATTTGGAGAAGGTACTGGCTAGGTGTAAAGAGACCAATATCTAACTCAGTCACGAAAAATATAGAATGTTGCTCACTGAAAGGATTGTTCTAGGTCACCACATCTTTGGTACAAGAATAAGAGTGGACCCTGCCAAGATTGACATTATTTCCCAAATTAAGATCCTTAGCTAACAAAATGAAGTCAAAAGTTTCTTAGGGCATGCTAGCTACTATAGGAGGTTTATTCAAAATTTTACAAACCTAGCTGCCCCCCTTTTCAAAATGCTAACAAAATATCCTGAATTCTATTGGAATGAGTAATGCCAAATCTCCTTTGAAATCTTAAAAACAAAACTTTTAAGTGCCCCTTCTTTGAGAGGTCCAAACTGGTCTCTTCCTTTCCATATTTGCACAGATGCCTCAGATACCACTTTGGGAGATGTATTAAGACAAAGGGAAGGGCAGATTCCTTATGTTATATAATTTGTTAGCAAGAACCTCTCACCTGCTGAAGAAAACTATACTGTCACAGAAAAATAATTTTTATCAGTAATACATGCCATCAACAAGTTTAGACACTATATAACAGGATACAAAGTTTTTGTGCACACTGACCACTCAACTATCAGATTTCTAACGAAGAAACCTGTTACAAATGCTAGAGTGACTAGATGGTTGTTGTTACTACAAAAATTCAATATCATTATCATAGATAGGCCCGGAAGAGATAATTTGGTTGTTGATTTCTTGTCTAGACTTATTCATACAGGTGACAATACTCCAGTAGATGATGATTTTCTGGATGATAATTTATTTTCCATTTCTACTTACACCCCTTGGTATGCAAACATAGCCAACTATCTGGTAACCAGAAAGTTGCCTCAAAGTATGAAATCTAGAGAGAAACAAAGAGTTATTCAGCTAAGTGCCAATTATATGTGGCATGAGGATACCCTATACCGAACTAGACCTGATTTGGTAATCAGAAGATGTGTTCGGGAAGATGAAATGCAGAATATCTTAAGAGCTTTCCATGATGGCCCATGTGGTGGCCATTTTGCTGACAAAAGGACAACTTACAAGATTCTATAGTCTGGCTATTATTGACCAACCATATTCAAGGATGCAAATAAATATGTGGCCAGCTGTGATGATTTCCAAAGAATGGGAAAACCTACAACAGTCGATGAAATTCCAGTCCAAGCCGAAGTAGTGATCGAACCCTTTGAAAAATGCGTCTTATATTTTGTAGGACCTATCAATCCCATGTCTTGCAAAAAAAACGTACATATTAGTTTGCACAGACTATGTAACAAAATGGGTAGAAGCCAAGGCTTTTTATTTAGCCAAGGCTTTTTATTCAGCCAATGAACAATCTGTTGTAGACTTTCTCTTTGAGGAAATTTTCACTCGTTTCAGGGTACCTCGGGAAATAGTCACTGACCAAGGGACACAATTCACCTCGAATTTGGTCAAGGATCTTACTGAACAGTACAATATCAAACAAATAAAGTCTTCGCCCTATCACCCCCAAGCCAATGACCAAGTGGAATCAACCAACAAAGTGATAGAGGCCATCCTCACTAAGACTGTTCAACTGTATCACAAAGACTGGGCTGATAGGTTGCCTGAGGCCTTGTGGGCCTACAGGACAACTTGGAGAAATACAACAGGCCATACACCTTATGAGTTGGTGTATGGGAAATAGGTACTATTTCCCATAGAATTTCAGGTAAAAACCTTTAGAACTACCATGCAATTAGGGATGGACCTGAACGAAGCTCAAAAACAAAGGCTATTACAATTAAATGAGCTTGATGAGATAAGACAAGATTCTCTACAAAGAACCACCCTGATACAAGAGAAAAGGACCAAATGGAACCACAAGTACATTAAAAAGAAGTCCTTCTAGTTAGGTGATTGGGCCCTCCTATATGATAGCAGATGCAAAAATTTTAAAGTTAGATTGTCTACTAGATGGATGGGGCCCTATGAGGTTGATACAATTTATGACAATGGTTCAGTGAGGATAAAGACCATTGATGAAAATAAAACTTCCTTTGTTGTAAATGGGCATCGATTGAAGGTTTATCATAAGCCTCTGTCAAAAGATGATTTTGTCAAAAATGTTCTTCAAAGTTATGAAATGAAACTGGTAAGCAAGAGGGTTTCTCCTCCTGCTGACCTACCACAGTAAGTTCAATTTCGTAAATTCATCTTTTGTACATAGGTGTGTCATTAGATAAAGTCTCTTTTTTATATAATATAACTAACAAAAACAAAACAAAAGTTGGTTGTGTTCCCATGTAGACAAACGAACAAGGAGGACATCTACCTGATGGAGTCTTCTTTAAGTTTTTTAGACTCATTAAAATTGAAAACACCAACGAGAAGGAACTGGCCCAGGCTCAAGAAAAATCCACAGGACAATATAAAGAGTTTCCGTTAAGTTTTTCAGACTCTTTAAAATTGAAAACAATGACGAGCAGGAACTGGCCCGGGCTCGATAAAAGTCCACGGGACAGTATAGAGATTTTCCTTTAAATTTTTCAGACTCTGTAAAATTGAAAATACTGGAGAGCATTAACTAATCCGGGCTTGATAAAAATCCATAGAAAAGTAGTAGTTAGGATTATTATTGTTATTTTTGTAATAAAAGAGGAAATTCCAGCAGAAGTTGTGATCACCTTGGTTTCGAAAGAAAATGGGTTATGTCATCTCAATAACTGGTCATTTTAGAATACCCTCCTGTTACAGAGCTCTCTTGCATTATTCCTCTACGAACTTTTGGTAACTACATGGTTTTTCAATCGAATCTAGTCACAAAACACCAACTATTTCTACAAGTCACTTCCACCAGAATCGGTGTCAAAGATATTTCAAGCACTAGAAAACAATGATCACCTCTATGTTCATCCGGTACTAAGGACCACCCCTCATCTCGTTGTGCTTATCCGGTACCGGATCCTATCCAGTATTAAATAAGGGACCCTACGCTATTCATGTACTAATTATGAACTCTACACACAGGTGATCCTGTACTAGTTCCAACGCTGCACATAGGTGATCCGATACTTAGATGATCTGGTACTAGTAAGGATGTGACTGGTAACTCTCATCATATTTCCAAGTTGTTGTTCAATTATTAGTGCAAGTACATATGGATTCAACATTTTTTTTCGTTTTGTTTAAAGGAATTAGACTAAATATGCATTTAAACCATCTGGTTTCTCTCATATCATGACATACCCTTTCTTTCACAAACATTTGAAAAATCCTCGACCACATTTCTATAAGAGAAGATGTCCCTATCCCCCTAAATATTAAGAGTGCAAGGTCATGATTTCTCTTACCAGATCAAACTCATGCTCCCTCTGTCTATCTGATAAATAAATCACATAAACTTATGATGTGATAACGTACTATATGAAATGACACGAACCACGTCTCTAATCTTATCGAATAATAATCCCAGCCGATTCTACACTCACGAGTCCCGATCATAACAACCACACCTTTCCGTGAATATTGTCCGACACCAAGTTTCCCACGAGTCCATAAGCCGTTAGTGGATCTGACCTACCTCACCATATAATTATGATTATCGATGTGACCATTGTAATCTACACTTCCATCTATAAATGATCCTTTGGATGGCTCTGCCATCTAGATGAGCGTTATTTACCGTTGTTGTCACACCATCTACAGACATCCTGTGACTTCGTATCCCTTGCATATTTTTTCCCGTCCGATACTTTATCACAACCTACGTTTATCTGGTACTCAAACCTCAAACCTCTTTCTATGCCTCATTCACCCAAGAGAATTGTTTAAGCTAGCATGGGGGTCGACAGGCATGAGCCCATATTTCAATTATACAGGGAACCAACATAATAGCAGGCTTGCAAGGAGAAATATGAACAGGCAGGGTGGGTGCCATTTTTGGAGAAGTTTAAAGGCCATCACAAGGGAATTTCTCTTTCCTTCACACATACATATGATGGAGGAAGTGTATAGTTTGGATACATAAAGCTAACAATTACAAAGGGCACTATATCAAAAGCTACAGGTCTCCCCATGGCTGGAGAAGAATACTTCAAGTGGGTGATCGTTAACAGGAAACTCTGTCAGAAATTCCTAAAATCAAAGCATCAAGACCCCAATTGGACTAAGGGCATCCCATGAAGCTATGTCAAAGAGGAATATTGGACGATGCTCATAAATCTGTAGAAATTCCTCACCTACGAAGGAAGGTATGCAATGACCTTCATATATCATTTGAATATTTTATCACATTTCGAGGGAGGACCAAAAATTAATTTTCCCCACTTCCTGTGGATGAGTTTAAAGAAGATGGCGAGAGGGGTGAGGTCAGTTTCCAAGAAACTAGAAACTAGCCTTCATCACCATGGTTTAATCAAACTTTTGGTTGTTCATTCTTTAAGGACACAAGGTGGTAGTTGGAAACAATTACTCCAACAAAAATTTTCTCAAGGAATATCCAAATCTGTTGAGATACAAGAGGCAGGGATACACAGTGAGGGTTCAAGAAAAAAGGAAAAGAGAGAAAGAAGAATGACCTCAGGAAGTAAAGTAGGAACTATTACGCCCAACTCATATCATCCCATTGAAAAATCAATGACAAAGTAATTTGTTGTAGGGGAATCTATTAAATCAAGGAAGAGGAAAGCCACCCAATCCCAGAAAATGAGACCTACCTCGATTCAAAAGGATAAAAGAAAAAAGGAATACTCTGAGCTAGGAGGTCGATCAGACAACATTCCTGAAGCAACCATGGAGGTGTCATTAGAACTAGCTAGCCAAGTAGAGAAGACCCCTGACCTCAACTTACAACGAAAGAAAAAGTCTACATAGTATAAAGCATCTAGCTCAGTCATGTGTCCTAAATACCAACTATCACGGAGTAAAAAACAAAATAAGGAGGAAGCAGATCAACAAGAGATTTTACATAAGGCAATTGTCAAACCCCTCTGGAATCCCTTAAATAATTGAAATATATTCCAGAGGAAATTATTCGGTCTTCCCAAAAACTGGTTGGTGAATTGAAAGAAACTACTAAGGTGACAAGCGAAAATAAAAAAATGCTCGAAAGAGAGAAGGCACAAATTCCAGAACCTATGCCTCAATCTTCCAGGGTAGAAATATGGGTTGTTCAGCAGAAGAAAACTCCAAAATTCACAACTCAATGCCTCAATATAGGGATCAAACCAACACAGAAGAAACAGGTGTCCAGGCCTACGACCAATGTTAATATTAAGAAAAGGAAGTTGTTTGAGGAAACGTCGAACCCTTTCAACAAATCTAAGAAAGTCTTGTTTCCAACATGAAGGACCACCGGAAGCATGGCCAAACAAGAAATAGTTCCAAATATACCTTCTCTTCAAGGAGAACCCATGGATATTCCAAGTTCTCCAGAAAGAGGAAGTGGATGTGGGGATACAACAATAAGTGAGACAGAAGGGTTGGTAACAGAGACGTTGAGGGGTTTGATAAAATAAAAAGAAGCCCGAGAGAAGGTGACTAAGGAAGTAATCACACCTAGACCAGAAAAGTCCCTAAGAAAACAAAAATTGATAGCAGAGGTTGAGAGGCTGAAGCAAGAAGTTGAAGAGTACAAGGTATTAGACAAGCATATCAAGGCAGAGAATGAAAAATTGAAGGAATAACATGTAGAGGTCTCTACCAAACTCAACAAGGTCCTACAATTGATCCAGTACACTAGGGTGATCAAGAAGGAATTGAGGAGTGAATTTTCTGGTTTCAACATCCTACAACCTGAGAAATAACAGAGAAGGATCCAATTTTGCAAAATTTTTGGGTATCAGTTTTGATAATGTTGCATGAGGACATGCAACACCTTCAGCATGGGGGAAATGTTGAGTCCCTCTTTTGAAAAATATAATGCCCTATCTTACCTTGTATCTAATCCTTTTTTCCTATGTTATAAGCCTATACTTGACTATTTTCATCCCACACACATACCTAATGACCGTGTTCATGTTCACAAGAGGTAATTGATGATTTAAAGCATGTTTTGTTTAACTTTCTTGAATTAATTTGATTAAAGTGTTATATTTTGTATAGTCCTAATAGTTTTAATCATGAGCAGCCTATCCGATACTTGCGCTATTCTGGTACTACCAGGCATCATGCAATCCGGCACCAAAGCTAATACGGTACCCAAGGCCGTTTTGATCCAGTGTTATTTGTTTCGTATCCATTCCGGTACTGTCTGCTCTGCGTCCATTCCGGTACCAGACTCACGACTATGTGTATTCTATTACCAAAACCTCTTTTTCCAGAATGTGCCAATTGGACCAGTAGGGTCGTGAAGATTTCAAGAAGGCAGTTGAACAGAAGCTCCCAAATCAGTTTTCCAGAATACGAGAGACTCCAACACTCATGCACTTCGTGTCATGAGGATGGAGTTGATTCCTAGAAATTCAATGTAAATATCAATTGTAAAATCTCTCAAACTATTTAATGATTATCTATACATATTGATAGTATGATATTACATTATATAAGGAATGTTGTATAGGTGATAGGAGGTGGATAATAAGGAATGTAATGAAGTATGCTATCAGAACCAGACGATACCTATCATTTTTATGCATGAAGTAAAGAACTGTTGATCCAAGTTACCAGTTGAATTAATGCAAAAGATCTTTTATATCAATTCCTGAATGTGAGTGAAAATATTTAGTCTGTCACTTTCTTAAGAGGTTCCTTGTTGGTTCAGCAAGGGCCCACTGCCACAACTAAGGTAAATCTCATTGTATACGTTCTGTGTGTTTGTGTGAATATTTTACAGTAGTGAGTGTGTGATCGATCTTTAATTTATTCTCAGAGTTCAACATTGAGTTAATCATTTTTGGATTGGTGTGAATCATCAGGTGCTATATCGAATAGATATTTCATTCTCAAATGTTGGAGATGGCCATTTAATTATTTGAAGCATGGGATTGTTATCTTGAATTTATGATTGTAGTAGATTTAGTATATCAAGGAACCAAAAGACTTTATACCTCGTATTCATGCTTTGTAATGAAGTCTCTCAGTTATACTGAATATTCCTTGTACTGGTTTGTTTGAATTACATGAAGCTAGAGTTGATTTTGATTTCAAGAGTGATTGGAGTTGATTGCTATTTACTGTTCTGATTGCTATAGGAGACAATCTTCTTAAGTTCATCCCTTTAATTCATGATCCTGAAATGAAGAGACTTGTTTCTTTAGGATAAAATCTCTTTTATTGGCTGTTTGTTTAAGTTTCATCATCAGTTTTCTCTTCTAAGTTCAAATATATTTGAAGTATTTAGAAATCTTAGAAACAAAGTTTTTATTTTATTAATTATTTCCTATATGCAACAGACTTAGGTAGGTTACCTGTTCTCGACATATATAGTGTAACAACTCTTTTGATTATGAATCCCAGATTGACATTTAAATGAGTGTAAGATATATATTGAACATATTTGTACACCAACAACCACTCAAGGATGGGTCAAAACATTTCAAAAAAAATTAAGAATCATAAATCCTAAGATAAAGCCTTTGGTAAAGATAGAATTGGAAAAAATAAAAAAGGCAGGCATAATTTATTGTATCAAACATTCTGAATGGATTTCAAATCATGTGGTGGTACGAAAGAAGAGTGAGGAAATTTGTTGGAGATATTACACACTCACCTAGAATTGTTTTCCTAAGTTTGATAGTCCAATGTTGAGAACACTTCCTTAGATGAGAATAATCTCTCCAGATAATATTACCCTACAAAATAGGATGTTACTCTTCAATTCAGAGT
>SNQJ01S0202657.1:0-16742 GCA_010110895.2 Picea sitchensis | reverse complement strand
TCTACAGAATGATTGGAAAAAAATAAATCCAATTGGCATTTAATGCTATTTTTGGCTTTATGGGCATATCAGACCTCTACCAAAATGACCACTGGTTTCACCTCGTTCCAACTTGTCTATGGTTTGGAGGTCATTTTACCCATTGAATGTGAAATACCATCCCTCAAGCTAGTTATCGAACTCATGCCTGACATTTCCTCCGAAGAAGATCCTCTCTTATATTTATATCGCCTTGATGAACGATGTGATGAAGCAATCATTGCCAATGAGTCTAATCAAAAGTGCATCAAACACCAATACGATAAAAAAATACGCCCTGGAACCTTCTCGGAAGGCGATTTAGTTTTGGTCTACAACAAAGATCGCGACAAGTTAGGCGCAGGTAATTTCGAACATTTATGGCATGACTCCTATATAATTACACGAGTTCTTAAAAAAGGAGCCTATGAGCTAGCAGACTATCAAGGTAACCCATTATGGGAGCCTTGCAACGAGCTCTACTTGAAAAAGTACCATGCATAAGCCTTGCGCTATCTTGTGCTTTTGTACCATATGTATTATAGTGTGCTATGGTTGATTTTGTTTTCCCTTTATGTGGCAGTCTTTGTCAATCTGCTTATCCTGCTTAATGATTGAGTTGCATATGTCATCATTTCCCTCACCCTATTTTGGATATGCGGATGGAGCTAGTCGCACCTCCCGGAATGTCGCTTCTGCTACCTGGGTAATCATCTCACCCACCAACAAGATAGTCAGCTCTGGTGGCATCTATCTCGGCCCTGCAACGAACAATGTTGCAGAATACAATGCCATTATTGAACTTCTGACTGAAGCATCTTCTTTGGGCATACGTCACTTGATAGTTTGCCTAGATTCTGAGCTCATCGTTTCAGACCTCAACTTGACTTATTCTATTCGACATCCTATCCTTTTCTGGAAATATTTAAGGGTATGACTCTTTGAATGATTATTTCATTTTATCTCTTATGAACATATACCAAGACAATTAAATTCTTTAGCTGACTCACTAGCAAATTTTGTTTTGAATTTACATCTGCTTCATTAAAAAGCATCACATTCAACATTCACTATATAAACCATTATACACATCATTCATCACATATACATAACTATAAATCACAAAGCGATATGTCCACACACACGCACACACACACACACATATATATATATATATAAAGTGTGTCCAAAAACATCTAAAACTAGTATAACATAACAAAATTGGGCATTCGACCCATACATCCGCAAAACAAATATGCATCAAAGTCCATCAAACTAAAGAATACTAGTCATCACGAGGAGCTCTCCGGTCATTATAGAAAATCACTGCTCGTGCGGCCTTCCATAGAAGGTGCCTGAACCAATTCCACGTTGTTGGCCCTTGACCAAGTTTTGGAGATCCTTGGTTAGGTTTGACCTATTTTGGGACTTCGACAGGCTGTCGAAGGCAGAGCGCAAGTCGAAGTAGAGATCGTGGGATCTCAACCCCTTTTTAGGGATTTTTGGGTTTTGGGCTTCTGTAACAGGTATGGGGATGTCGGCCCATGGGTTTACCCATGTTTAGGCCCATTTTGTAATGTATAAATAGAAAGTTAGGCGATGTAAGTAAGGTGTGTGATGCTAAGTGCAAAAGGGCAAGTGAAGGCCAATGTGCTAATTGCAAGTGATAGTTGTAAATACTTTGTGCATATCGTGTGAGACTTGCAAGGATAAGTGCAAGTGACTGTGTAAAGGCTTTATGCTGTAACCTAGCTCGGGGAAGGAGGATCTAGCAAGGTGCGCACAGATCTCCTGTCCTATGCGGAGTAGGACCTTGTGGCTCTTTGCATGTAGATGATTGACAAAAGATAATAAAGAAGACAAAGAGTTGGTGGACGTAGCCCCAGGCTGGGGGTGAACCACATATATCCTGTGTTGTGGTTGCTTTGTGCATTATGGTCGTTTTATGGTTCATATGATTAATGCTTAGTACAACGATGTATGCTTAGATGAATAAGATAGCTTAGTGCCTAATGATGTGAATGTGATGCTGAATATGATCTATGTTGATGTGCTTAGTGCCAGAATGTGTTGAATCTTGTTGAATACCACATTGTGTTGTAATTAAGTTTTATCTGCGTTGTAGACAAGGGTTAAGTACTAATGAATGATAATTGTTAAATGCTTTGTTAGAGTATTGTAATCACAAATTTGTGTCCCAGCCAAGGTTGCAGACACTGGAGTCTTGCAACCACCCCTGCCTCTACCTCAGGTGAGACTTCATCTGCTTCGTAGGTGTTGCCGAATGGGCTGATAGTTAGGGTTTTGTTGGTGCGTTGTTGAAGCGTTGAACCCTGGGTTTGCCCCTGTTTCAACAAATGGTTCCGTTGCCAGGACCTAAAACTGTGATTGTTGGGAACTGAAGAAAAGAAAGAAATCTCTGTGCGTAGATCTGTTGCTTTAAGTGCACAGTATTCTACCTGACTTGTGAAGCTTTGTGCTAAGAAAGGAGGCTGATCTAAAGAAAAGAGGTAAGATCTGGAAGCTTTGTGCTCTGATAGAGGTAAGATCAGTGAAATTTTTTGATTAAAGATGTAAGATCTGAAAGCTTTGTGCTTTGTTAAGGATAAGATAAGTGGAAATTTTTGTTTCAAAAGTATGAATCTAGGTATGTTTGATAAATTTTGTCCTAGTCTGAAAACTAGGGCACAACTAGAAGAAAGAAGGTTTGATATGAGTAGATTTGATAGAAATAATGAAAGATATGTTATTCCTATGAATAGAAAGAATGTTCGGACTAACAAATTTATGTAGGATCCTAGGAAGAATTTTCTGCAGGTTAGTTACTATGATCCTAGTGTGCAGTACAAGAAAGGGTGGGGATAATTTAAGAGAAAGAGAGTATTAACTCTTTGTTACAGTTGCAGAAGACCGAGACATCTTGCTAAGGCATGCCATGGTAGAAGACCTAGTTGTCTTTGTTTTAAAGCTATGGACCATGACGTTCTAGATTGCCCTAGAATGATTGCTAAGGTTGAAAGAATGAATATGAGACAAGAAAACCCTGAGAAAGGCCAAGAAACTGAGACCATGGCAGAACTCCAGAAAGAGTAAGAGATTGTATTACTACAAATGAAAGAAACCCTGAATGACCACAAAGATATCAACTTATCAGAGATATTCAAAGAAAAAGAATGCACAGAAACAAGAGTAGGAGACTTCGACATAGACTGTGTTTTGGATGAGGAAACACAGGTGAATATTATGACAAAAAGAACTTGGGAAATTTTAGGAAATCCTGATATTATTCCTTCATTGGGAGGAATAGGATTATTTAGAGGAAAGCTGATAACCCTATGTGGAAGACTTACTCAGACATCTATGAGTTCTCATGGCACTTCGGCAGAAGAAGAATTTAAGGTTGTTAAATTTATTGAGAACAACACCCCATTTGCTATACTATTATGAAAAACCTGGACTGAGAATGATCAGACCCGAAGAAGAGAGGAGGAAGCTCTAGAACAGAAAAAGAAAGAACTAAGAGACTTCATGGCTAAGAGAATAACACACTTACTGAAAGAATAAGAAAACCAGTCGAAGCTACTAAGGACCAGAAATCTGGATGTCAAAGTTGAAAGAACACAAGAAGATTTGAAACACCTGTCTGTAAAAGAAAGTAGAGCACCTGCCCGAGACAGAGAAGAAGTATTTCCCTTAAACCCTAGTAAAGACCATCACCAGCATGAAGTTACTATGCCAAGAGGAGATAAGAATTAGAATGGAAAGAGGAATACCGAGACGTAGATCATAGGAAAGAAGGCTAGAAAGCTCAGCAAGAAGAAAACAAAGTTAGAGAAATTACAGGAAGTTCTAGAGAAGTCTTCGCAGAAGGAAGGTCTCCAGAATTTGAACTTCACCAGAATATCAGAGCAACTCAAATTGGCACTTCGCCATGGCAGAGTGATATGACCGTTGGAGGCATTATAACCATTAGATTGACGTTCCCGAATGGTTAGAACAATAGTTATGATCAACAAGCTCGCCATCAGACCATTGGGATCGTGTCGTAACGGAAAGAACTGCATTGATGAAGGCCTCTTGTCCGTTGGAGGGATCCATTACATCATTTTCTACTTAGTCTGTCAACTGTTGCTCCAAGCACACTTTCGCGAATTGTATCTGAGCCAACCAGAGAACTCATTGTTACTGTGTTGTGCTTACTGAGACTTCACTACTTGTTCCATTGCATTGAGGATTTGTTCATCGACCCGAGTTATCCTATCTTGAGCGTGCATGTTGGACGAACTCAACGCCGCAGAAAAGTATGTCGAAGAAGTTCTCATCGAACTTATGGCTGAGAAGGTGATGCCCATCAGAATTGAAGCTTCATCAACGAGAGAAGTGCAAGCCTCCCCGTCGACTGATCGCAGATCTAGACCATCCCGAGCTGTGACCGAGAAAAGAACCAAGCATCGAGATGACTTGGTGAATGCGAAGTTAATCCCATCCATCCCGCCCGACTACATCCCGCCTCTGGCCAGCGCAGTGAATCATGACAGTGTCCCTGGGGACTTCGACTACACCTTGGTTACTACGTATCTCCTGAAGGGGATATGCATAGGCAAGCCTCAGCCGGATAAGATCATGACACTAAATATCAATGAATTTAACTTAGGGAATTGCAAGAACTTCAACATGCTCTCCCTCACAGGTATTTTCCTAGGACGAAGGGGAAGAAGTCGAGGATGATCCCCCAACCATGGACTATGGACCTCGCCCAGTCCACTATTTTGAAAGTAATGAAAATACTCCACTTTGGAAGGCACCAGGAGGTTAACACATGCGTTAAGATCCTGTTGTCGAGCTTCCATGGCGGTTACTTGTGGCTAGACAGACATATCACTGTCGATTCGATGTTGATCCATCAAATCACCAGATTGAGCATGCAGGGACCAGACCCGCAAAACTTTTACCCAGGGAAGGCTGTAGACCATGCCTTGGCGTAGAAGATTAAAGATACATACGACGATATGGAGAAGGGGAAGCGAGGCTACAAGGTAGCCTCCATCCAGAATGGTGCAGTGCGCCTTACTTGCCAGTTGATTACTGGTAAGCTAGTCCGGAAGAACAGACCCATGCAGGTCATAGGGTTTGTTGTTGACCTCGCAGGGAAATGCGTGGAGGGGCTACAGATGAACTGGGCAAAGTACTCAGTGAACCAGTTAGACCAAGACTACCGCGAAGCTCAGTATTAAGGCTACGAGTTCCATTTTAGTTGGTTGCTAATCCTCATCACGTTCATATCTTGGGAGATGCCAGAAGGTGCGACCTTCCTTGAAATAGAGCCATCCAGACCATTAGTTACGAAGTTCACTTCGATTTGGTATTCGAGCGATATGGGAAAACAATTTTAATCAAACGCGAGGTTCCACGCCTACCACCTACAGTTAAAGAGGGATATTGAGGTTGTCCCTCGTATAACGTCGAACACCCTGCATAGGTTCAGGCCATTTGTCAAGTTCCACGCAGATAAACATTTTATCTACATCACTGCGCAGAGATGAACAGAAAGAAGTACTACAGAGTTATTATAAACTCACAGAGGAGGACCTAGAAGAAAGAATTAAGGAATGGCCTATATAGCTCCTTATCCCTGTTGACCCCGCAGAACTGTCTGATCCCGAACTAATCGAAAGCCCGATGGTCACTCATGAAGGGAACGATACACCTAGAACTAGTAGAAGGAAGAAGACAGAGGAGGTCCAGAAGCTGAACAACGCATCTGAAGAGACTGCTTCAGAATCACTTAGAGGAGGAGGTGATGACAAAGTAGATAAGGAAGAGAACAATGGAAAAGAATATTAGTAGAAGCAAGGTGAAGTAACACTGCCACAAAATATCCCTGTTGACGTAGAGCCATCTCACAAAAGAAAGCTTTCTCCCACGAAACCCACATCGCAGAAAAAGTCAAAAGCTAGTAAGACCAAGCTGCAGACTGTGCTCACACTCGATGACTTCAAATTCAATATCGCAGCTGTATTAGATGCCTCGGGAGATCTTTTGCAGAGAAATGAAGCTAAGCAAGAGACCATGTATGAAAAAATTGAAGCAGAACTACCAGGGGTACAACAAGCCCTTCACTCCAGCTGCGCAATGTCGACTGCGCCCCCGCCATTAGAAGAAATAGAGTTGGGAGATGAGCCTACCAAACTCCGCAGACTAGCCGATGCAATTGAAGCTCACCTTCATCACGTACAGGAAGAAACATAACATGCCACAATGGCCCTAAAGAAAGCCCATGAGGAAGTGATAGAGCAATGTCGAGTTGCACAGTGGGAGAAGGACGACCTCCAAGAAAAGTTCGAAGAGGAGAAAGCGGAGATCCAACATGAGAAAGAACAACTACTCATGGAGCAGGCTGGGGTAAAAGAAGCAGTCATCATAACACTTTTCTCTATGACGGGCTTAGTGAAAAAGGAGGAAGACCCATTGGAGCATCAAGTAGCGCAGCTTGCTGAAGCCATCTAACAACTTCAACAGAGAATAGTAGATCTAGAGCTACAAACAGTACCAAGTACTTTGCAGGACGTACGAGACCAAAGAGAAGCCACTTCCCATAGCGCAATTGGGAGGATCAAAGCATTACCTTTGGAATGTAAACAACTTAGCAGTAGAAGTGCGCAGACTTATGAGTGACTTACTAAGGACCCTAAATTGAAGAAACTGTAGTCACATATCCATGAGGCAAAGTAGCAAGTGACAACAGTACAGGCGCAATTCAGGCTCCTGTTAGCAATTGAAAGAATAAAAATATCCCAGGAACAACACACTGCTCAACAACAGTTCCACACCATATAGAGCAAAGTCACGGAAGTGACTAAGAGGCTCCAACTAGTCCAAGAAGAAGCTTGCCAACTATTTGAGGAGATTGAAGGTCGAGGAGCAGAGCTGGAGCAAGTAGTCACTTCAGTAGAACAATAGTTAGAGGGACCTATGAAAGAGGCAGTTATTCAAGAATTTCGCCGAGCAGGAGGCCTTGGCGAAGCAGTAGGTCGAAGAAGCTCGAGCCAGGCTCGAGGCTTTTGAGGCAGAGCTACCCAGATCAACGTGACTTGGGACGAGTCATAGGTGAGTTTTGGGGGCCTGTTGGCCCTTGACCAAGTTTTGGAGATCCTTGGTCAGGTTCGACCTATTTTGGGACTTCGACAGGCTGTCGAAGGCGGAGTGCAAGTCGAAGCGGAGATCGCGGGATCTCGACCCCTTTTTAGGGCTCTTTAGGTTTTGGGCTTATGTAACGGGTATGGGGATGTCGACGCATGGGTTTACCCATGTTTAGGCCTATTTTGTAATGTATAAATAGAAAGATAGGCGATGTAAGTAAGGCGTGCGATGCTAAGTGGAAAAGGGAAAGTGAAGGCCAATGTGCTAAGTGCAAGTGATAGTTGTAAATGCTTTGTGCATAATGTGTGAGACTTGCAAGGCTAAGTGCAAGTGACTGTAAGAGACTGTGTAAAGGCTTTGTGTTATAACCTAGCTCGGGGAAGGAGGATCTGGTGAGGTGCGCACAGATCTCCTATCCTATGCGGAGTAGGACCTTATGACTCTATGCATGTAGATGATTGACATAAGATAATAAAGAAGACGAAGAGTTGGTGGACGTAGCCCCAGGGTGGGGGTGAACCATGTATATCCTGTGTTGTTGTTGCTTTGTGCATTATGGTTGTTTTATGGTTCATATGATTAATGCTTAGTACAACGATGTATGCTTAGATGAACAAGATAGATTAGTGCTTAATGATGTGAATGAGATGCTAGATCTGATCTATGTTGAGGTGCTTAGTGCCTGAACGTGTCGAATCTTGTTGAATACTGCGTTGTGATGTAATTAGGGTTTATCTGGGCTGTAGACAAGGGTTAAGTACTAATGAATGATAATTGTTAAGTGCTTTGTTAGAGTATTGTAATAACAGATCTGTGTCCCAGCTAAGGTTGCATACACTGGAGTCTTGCAACCACCCCTACCTCTACCTCAGGTGAGACTTCATCTACTTCGCAGGTGTTGTCGAAAGGGTCGGTAGTTAGGGTTTTGTTGGTGCATTGTTGAAGCATTGAACCTTGGGTTTTCCCCTGTGCCAACACCCACACCCACTACATTCCTTTGCATACATAGTGGTATGTCATCCATGTGCGGCACTGGAATGCCAACAGTCAAGCGCTCGAGATTTTCCTCGAGATCTTCTAATAGCTCGACATCGACTCCTCTACCATGTTGTTCATGAGCAACACTTAGCTTCTCACCTCGCCTATTTAAAAATGACATACCCACTGGGTGTATTTGTGCACAATCTACACATCAAAAAATCATTTGTTATGTTACACAAAACATTTATATATAGCAAAATCACAAAAATATAAAAAATACCAAAAAGTACTGTAAATTTATCTTTCTTACCAAACGCATTGTTGAACCTTTCCCCCTCGGGGAGAACCATATCTGGATCATAATGATAGTCAACACCATGATATGTGTAATCATCTATCACCACTAGCTGGAGATCCCACCATCAGAAAAATTTCGCATCAAACTGAAACTGTGTCCCCCCCCCGAGTCAGGACAACAAATCTGTCCATTTCTTCATCGCCGGATCCTTGAACCCAACATTTGGCACCAGATCCCATGGACACGATGTAGGCACTCACTCGAAGAAGAAAGATAATAATATGGATCCATAACAAAATTGTTTCTACCGTTCCAACCTACATTTGGTCAATTGTTGCTTCATATTTTCTAGCACAGTTGCACACCAGTTGTACATTGTGGGAGATAAACTTATCACTGCATAATTCACCTGACTCCTCAAACCCAAGTGAGGCCTCATACTCCTTGTTGCCCGTGTAATGGTGAATAAGATAGTGTGTAAGGTAAGGTCTATCACTTGTCCAATTTGAAGCTTGTTGTTTCTCTTCTGTGTCTTAGGGTGACAATACCACGCCACATAATCATCTACGTGATCGACTTCTCCTCTTTTACCACCCACCAAAACCGTTGTAGCACCACAATGGGACAAGCCTGTCAGGAAGTACATATCTTCCATCTCTAAGGTCAATATCTCATCCCGTACAATGAAGTGTTGCATGTCTGGATCCCACATATTCACCAGAGTCTGTAGAATAGCAGGCTGGGCCCGCATGTTTTGACACAGGAAAAATTTCAACAACCCACAGTTCCGCAAAGCATCCAGAGTGGGAGGATCATCTATAGCGGCATTGTCATTCAATTCATGTTCGCATTCTCTCCACTCCAAAATTGTGCCCACACCTGCCAAAGACACCACAAAAGTTTATTAGAACCCAATCATCAAAGAAAATTCATAAAAAACTTTACAAAAATGGCAAAAACCCACTTGATCACGACCCTCTTGGGGGGACAAAGCGACCGGTCATGATCATCTTTCTTGGTCGCGGCCGTCTTTGGAAGATAGAGCGAACGCGACCATGTTGGTCAATCACTACTCAAATTTATCATGGGAGTGATCGGTCGCACTTTCCTATGTATAAAAGAGTGACCAAAACTTTCGGTCGCCGCCCGTAAGAAGGCCAGTCGTGACTACGCACTTTCAAAAAATCTATGGCTTGCCACAACTAAAAAAATGAATGAAATGCAAAAATAAAACATGGGTTTTCTAAGTTGGGATCCAACCTGTTACTTGGTGGTGGAAAGTTGCAAGATATGCGGCTCCCCTCTCCACAATCGCCGCTCCAAATTTTGGCAATAAAAGGGCTCTCCATGTCTTTACAAAGGTAAATAGGTAAAATGAGGTAAAAAATCTATTTTTTACTCATACACGGCTTCATTTTAACCTTGTTCACACTAGAACTAGGTCCTTTTCTTCATTTATTGGACATTTATTATTTTTATTTCTCTTGGAACCACATGCTAATCCATTTTTTTCAGGAACACTATCAGTGTAATCTATGGAACCATTCCACAGAGTCTTCTTTAAGCTCTTTTTCGACTCCTTAAAAAAGAAAAGCTCACTGAGTATGCTTGTCTTTTCACACTCATTTCATGGATTTGAAAACACATCCACTTGGTATACGTTTACCCCTTTTTTGGGCCAGACAAACTATTTACAAAAAAAGATCTCATCATGGAGGACTCCTTAAGCTCTTTTCAAACTCGTTAAAAAATGAAAAGATTGTCGAGCGATCTTGTTGTCTTTCATGCTCGTTAAAGTGAATTAGAAAGCACATTTTCTAATTTATGGTAATGTTGTATCAATACCTCCCTCCTTGTCTAAATTGTATCTTCTATTATGAGCCTTTTGTTTCCTGATATAAACATTTTGGATGAAGTGTAGAACTATAATTGAACTGTCGAATCCAGTCTGTCGAATTTCTTAGTTAGGGAAGGTATAAAGGTTAGATCTACTGGGAAGATGAGGCCTACATTGATGATTTGTCAAATAGATTAAATTGCTCCAACATGGAAGAGAGCAAACATTATGATTTTCAACACATGGCATTGGTGGGCACATGGAAAGACAACAAACGGGTGAGGCAATTTAATCAATATTGCTCTGTAAAACTTTTTCATTGCAAAGAAATCATCATTTATTAAAACCTGGATTATATATCCGAATCTTACGTCAAAATTTTAATTCAAGATTTCATTTGGTTGTCACTTTTTGGAACGAGATTCAATTATAACAGGAAAGACTATTACCAAGAAGGAGATGAAGTGCATGAAATCTTAGATGTACTTAAAGCTTTTAGGTGGGCAATGACGACATGGGGGAAATGGATTGATGAAAACTTGAATACTGCAAGAGCATGTGTTCTCTATCATCGCTACTCAGCTTCCCATCTTTGGTGAGTGCTAGATTCGAGTCTCTCATTATTTTTTCCATTACATTCTTTATATTTGGTCCCTAAATAAATGAATAAACATTAAAAAAACCATGGTAATATGGCCATCTTAAATACAAGGGAGGCCAATGGAACTATGGTGGAAAATGTAGTGCAAAGACCCAACCCATTGTAAATGAAATCTTCCCTCAGAGCTATCAAATTAAAACACAAAATGTGGAGGATGTAATCCAACAAATGCATACTTTTGTTACTATTTTGAATGTTAAAATATTGATAGATTTATGTAGGAAGCTTGAAGAAATACCTTAGGTAAGCTCATATTTTTTGTTTACATCAAAGTTCGTCCAAAAATCCAATCCGTCACATCTAATAAAAAGAAACAAAAATCCAATGCAACTCTACATAATCACAAGCAAAGAGCTCATCTAAGTAGCGTAGGACCTTATAAGACCACCACGTAATTGAGGTACTTGACCGCTTAAAATCATCGGTACTACTCTTCTTCGTGTCAATGAAGTGGAAATGAAAGTACATTATGTCACGTGAATGAAGTGAAAAATGAAGATTGAATTTAATGGGATTGTTTAATTGTTGTACGTTTTTTCCCTCCTTGCCGGAATCTGACAACATAAATCCGCACGAAATATGTAATATCCCCAATAAAATGGGCTGGAATATTATGTCCTTCTATGCAATAAATGTTCTTGATGCTCTAATCTGGTTGACAATTTTTCACAAACAGTTTGCATGCATTCTATCAATAAACATTTTTTCAAACATATTGCATGTAATACAAATACACTAGAAATAGAAGAGACAATAGGTGGTATTTTATTATGAAAGAAGATTTGAATACAATGATCTAAAGGCTACTATGGAAGTTGCAATACATCAATGGAGAACACACAATACAAGCCAAAAACCTGGAATCATGATGTGCCCCCCTCAACATATGAGATCCAACCCTCTAAGTGCCACAACTTCTCCAAGCAGATCACTACAACTCAAAACTGAAACAAACCCAAGATGAAGCTCCAATGAAGAGCTTGGATGGATCCTCCTCCTTGTCTAGATAGGGTGGATATTGCACCACCGAAACAAGACCAACAATGGAAGGGTTTTGCTAAACCCTAACGAAACAATGGCTCCAAGAGCACCATACAAGAGGTTAATCAAATAATAATGCCAAAGTGAGGCTCTACCCCTCTTTTTATCCTTTTTCCATGCCTTCTAGAATTTTCCCCTTTTGACCAAATCGAATGTAACTTCTAGAATTTTCCCCTTTTTGACTAAATCAAATATAACCCTTATTTTCTCTCCAATTTTCACTTTAAGATTAAAAGTCACGTTAATAATGGTTAAGTAACTTATTAATCTAAAGTAACTTTATTTTTCTAATGTCACTTTAAAAACATAACATCTCCTAACTAAGTGACATTAAATGACCCCGTTTTTACCCCTTTTTCTCCACTGACAAGCCATGTAAGTCCCTTTTACTATGAAATGGGGAAACCCAAAAACGGGGACATGAAAAATCCTCCCTTCCCAAATATTGTTTGTCCTCAAGCAATGCCATCATGACTGGGCGCTCCATCAACTGATCCAGACTGAAACTGAAAATGATACCAGGATCCCAAACCACCCTGTAAGAGGTGAAACATCCTCTGCTTGAGACATGGTCTGGTAATGTATTGACATCTAAGGTCCCTTTAAAACCACCCATAAGTAAGACCACTCAGTGTTTCAAAAACTCGATCAACCACCAAGGACCTGCTTTGCTTGAGAACCAATCTCATGAAGCAAAAACTTGGCTCTCGCCTCTGTGTCAAATGTCACATTATCTCCTACTAAAATCCTAGGGTCCTAAGCTATCCTCAGAAAGGAACCACTATGTTGATGTTGCACCACCCTGATCATAGTCGTGAGATCACCATGCCCACTCTGCATCCACAAGTTGTAATGCCTCAAAGGATCACATCCACTATCAAGTATCATACCCATCCAATGTATCCCAACTCTAAAATAAAACATCATAGAGAAATCTACATGGTCATCAACTGATAGGTCATTCACAACACCTCATCTCCAAGTGTGAAAGGGAAAAGTCCTAATACTCCAACACCCCCGGTTTATTGCAATCAACCAATCATCATATGGACAATCCCCCAACATATCGTCTTCAGATTCCCTAAACACAAGACCCCCCTATAAGGTAAATTCGCCAGGATCCCACACTGAACTATAAGAGATAAAGCACCCTCTACTCTTAACACTGGTCTGTAAGGTGAAAATACCAGTATCCACCAGACTGCTCCTCATAATCTTGGAAATCATAAGTTGCATAAATTCAACCAGCTCCTTGGAAGACCACTCCTCCATGAAACCACTCCTAAGTCTCCCAAAGTTAAACTCTAAAGAGTCAAAATCAGTGCTCACATCTCTAATAGTAACTAAACTATCAAGCAATATAATTCCAGGGTCCCAAACTAATCCTAGAAAGGTACCACCATGCCGACCCTGCACCACTCTGATCATCACCATCGGACTGACGCTCCCAATCTATATCCTCCTCTCTTGGAACACTAAGTTGATCTCCTTGAAGGGACTGAGACCACCGTCATGAATCCTCCCTTGCAAAGGTGTGTCAGTGAAGTCTAAGTCTACAAATCCACATCCTGCCTCGGGCCTTTCCTTCCAAATAAAACAAGTCTCGACCTCCCCTCTACTGGCAGCCCAAAAATAAAGCAAACCAATCATTGCCATGGCTCTGTCGATCATCATCATCAGAATCAATCTATCACTCAGATGAATTCTCGGATCCCACCACCAAATTGGAAGTCCACCACTCCTAATACCTCCTAGCTGCTGCTATGATAATGAAGTCAAAATGAGCCAAGTCTCTAGTATGCCATCATTTGGTGGAGACCAAGTACTAGGAATCAACTTTGTGCCTGCTAATCTGTTTGGCTCCTGCCAAATTGCACAAGGTAATATGTTATATTGATCACTGTCAATGTACTCAAGTAATCCGTGGAGTCTAAACACCCCCCTAGAAAGTATCCCTATCACATGTGGTGAATCATACATAGCCCTCATAATCCTCTCCCTAAGTGTGGATTCATGGATTACATGTGTGCAACCTCCGTAGTGGACAAGACCATCCAACACTCTATCAAATAAATTTATGTAAACTGATCCAATACAATCTGGATCTGTGCCCTAACCACATAGCTGAAATGAAATAACTCTGATATGGATATAATCCTACCTGCCTCAGCGAACTGACTCATTTGAGCCCTCCATGTCCTGCTGAATATACTGCTGACATCATAAAACAACACTAGATGCCACTACCACTGCCTGCAAGACTGGGAAATGTTAGGTGCTTTGGTCAATCTAAATGGTTTGACCAATGAATCAAAGTAATATCCGAGAGTGATCCTACATGTATCCTGCTCTTAGTTCCCGCTCTGGTGATATCCCAATCGAAGATAAGTCTCCAAGGAATATTCCTCTTCATGAAACTCATCCATCCACTCATCAATCCTAGGTGAACCAAACTCCATGAAGTCCCTGTCAGGAGGTCTCCCCGAGGAAAACATCCACTTTATACCACCGTACACTGTTGTATTATTGTATACTACTTCATACCATTGTATCTCCATGTACCACATTGTATGATATATGTGCCACTGTATCAATCACTCTACTAATATCAACTAAACTTGGATCCCAGAGTGATGTATCCACATATGTCTTATACTCAATCCCCCAATCAACTGGTGCATATACTTCATTGTTGGCTTGTCCATAAGGATTTTTCTCAACTACCTCTTCTGTAGCTAAGCCTTGAGCCAAAAGGAACGACTGATGATCCCTGCAATGAAAAACAGACGCATGGTCAAAAACCTCAGTGCCAAAACCTCACCTATGAATCTGAATGCTTCTCACGTGGAATCGTCACAAGAGGCTCCTCCCTAAGATCATGAGTGCCACTCATGCCCTCATGTGTCACTACTACCAAAGATGTTGAAGTTTGTGTTGCTGTCAACGATGGGTAGTGTGCCAGACTAAGCTAGTAACAAAGCTACTCAATCTCCCTTTCCTTGTCTTCAATGAACTTAAGAGCAAGGTCCCTATCCATGAAAAATTGCACCTATTCAGATTTTATTTTCTATAGTGCTTCTTTGATGATGTGTAATTGAGCACTAGTGATCCCATCTGCAACTCCTTTTTGTCTCTCCTCCATCTGAGATTTCCACATAAGATATTCAATGAATTTATGAGTACCATCTACCCTTGTCAACACCTGCACAATCTACTCCTCCTTGACCAATAATTGGTCCTCCACACCCTATCGAGGTGCAATCACATCCTCCTCCTCATCAACATCATAAATGAGGTATGGGGATGAATCCTCATCATTCTTAGGTGTTATCCTGCTACCTTCATCATAAGTATCATGCATAGTGAAAGATGTTGGATCCCTAACATCAATTGATTGGAACATATGTTCATCCTCAAGTGTTGCATCCTCACCTTCTGTTGATTCGTCAGAGGTATACCCATCCAACACGCTAGTGTCACTGACCTCATCGATTAATTCTGATGATGTCTTAGAGGATGATGTTTGGTCTTTCTCTATGCACACATTCTCAACCTTTCTAGATTTGGGTATTTTTCTCTTCTTCTCAACTAATAAGTATAGCTTCTCCCATGCCCTTACCATATTATCCTGATTTTTCTCTATGACTTGCATACGTTTTATCATCCCCTTGTCCATGCTGATTTTTATCTCTAGTTCTTCTCTAAACTACGCAATTACACGCTAGCAAAAACCATGCAACTTTTTTTCAGAAAAAAACCCTAAAAAATAGCCAAATTTAAAATGTTGATAAATTCACTTTCCGGACTTCGTTTTGGCTGATTTTTCTTTTGAAATTGGGTATTTTCTGGGAGGAATTCAAATATCTAATTTGTTTTTCCAATTTCTGCTCATAAAGGTTCAGATCCGAGCTTGAAATGCACCACCCTCTTTTTTTTTGGCCGAGGAAAGTGCTCTGATGCAATCACAGGTTGGCAAGATCACCAACTCTGATACCACTGTAATATCCCCAATAGAATGGGCTGGAATATTATGTCCTTATATGCAATAGATGTTCTTGATTCTCTAATCTGGTTGACAAATTTTCACAAGCAGTTTGCATGCATTCTCCTGATAAATATTTTGTCAAACATATTGCATGTAATACAAATACACCATAAATAGAAGAGACAATAGGTGGTATTTATTGTGAAAGAAGATCTGAATACAATGATCCAAAGGCTACTATGGCAGTTGCAATACATCAATGGATAACACACAATACAAACCAAAAACCTGGAATCATGTCGTGGCTCCCTCAACATATGATATCCAACCCTCCAAGCATATCACTACAACCCAAAACTGAATCAAACCCAAGATGAAACTCCAATGAAGATCCTGGATGGATCCTCCTACTTGTCTAGTTAGGGTGGATATTGCACCACCGAAACAAGACCGATAATGGAAGGGTTTTTCTAAACCCTAATGAAACAATGGCTCCAAGAGCACCATACAAGAGGTTAATCAAATCATAATGCCAAAGTGAGGCTCTACCCCTCATTTTATCCATTTTCCATGCCTTCTGGAGTTTTCCCCTTTTTGACCAAATCAAATGTAACTTCTAGAATTTTTCTCTTTTTGACTAAATCAAATATAACCCTTATTTTCCCTCAAATTTTCACTTTAAGATTAAAAGTCACTTTAATAATGGTTAAGTAACTTATTAATCTAAAGTTATTTTATTTCCCTAATGTTACTTTAAAAACATAACATCTCCTAACTAAGA
>SNQJ01S0202656.1:0-16743 GCA_010110895.2 Picea sitchensis | reverse complement strand
CATGCATGGCCATTACACAAAAAAATTCTTGACTCTAGAGTTGATATTTTTGAGAATGAGAAACAACCAAAAAATAAAGGTTGAGACATTGTTGTACTCGTGTGGAGTCATTGAATAACGGTTTGGGGGGACTTTAAAAATGAGATAAAATCTTTCAATCAAGGAAGGTCTAATTTTGAAAACAACGATAATTAAAAAATCTCTTTAATGTTTGATGTTATGCATTTTTATAACTTAGTATCAATATTTTAGTAGCCACTAAGATTTTATGTTATATGGCCAAGTGGTATTATATTTATATAAAATGTTGTAGCATACATTTATTAATCTTTGTGACTTTTAAGTAAACTTTATCCTCGTAGTCCTTATTTTTTAATTGTCATGTTTTCCTATATTTTTCACATATTAATAATCAAAGGTAGCACTAAAAATGCCAAATATTCATTGAAAAAATAGTCAACGGTTTACCTTGTGAAATCATGTTTGTTGGCTATTGGACATAAGAGGATGTTCAAATTCCCTACTTTCCTAAGAAGGGTGTTAATTACAATAATGATTTAGCCTTTAATGGTGTAATGACAAAAAAACATGTGGACAAAGATGTCAAGAAAGAATTAGTGAATCCATACTAGAAGCCATATCCATTAATCAACTACACAATATATATGATATCCAATGAAGGCAACCAGGTCTTGGAGTTGTACTCAAGATAGTGTATCACTGTTGTAGAATTCAATTCATACAATTATTATGTATTTTAACATAATATTCATTTTTTCATCTTGGAATCTATAACAACATTGACATGCTCCTCTCCATTAAAGACTATGAATAAACTCGGTTTATAAGGGTTTCCATAATGCATGATTCATGCTGGTATAAGGATGGATAAAATTCAATTCAACAAAGTAACCAAAGACAACCTTGGGAAAAGAAGAGTAGGGAGAGTTGTAAGACATGAAAATGGCAACTCTAAGAGGAGTTATAAGACATGAAAATGGCAACTTCGGGATATTTTTCACAATGTTTTAGTGTTTTTGATTCGTTGTAGCTCGAGTGGTTTTAAGGAAAGTTTCTCACTTACCCCACCTGGCTTCAAATTTCACTTTGGGACATGTTTTCTCTTAGTGAGTGTTGGTCCCCGGTTTTGACCATGTTCTTCGCCCATACTACTTACCATTGACCTCCAACTATATGCCAGTATCACCCTTTTTGACCTCCTTTTGATATAATCAACATCCCTTTACCACCCAAAGGGGTCACCTAAGGTATCTTCCAGTATCACCCTCTTTGACCTCCTTTTGATATAATCAACATCCCTTTACAACCAAGGGTCACCTAATGTATCTTTGAAATTCAAGTTATTATTATGCATTCTTAATACTTTAATTTGATAAACGAGCTAATATCACTTGGGTAGGGTACCATTGCTATTCTTGGCGTAGGATTCCATCGTGTAATTAAAATCACACCGTGAAGCAAGACTGGATAGTCAAACCGGGAAGTGCATCGTATACGCTATGGTTCAAGAGGAGATAGCGAGTCACAGCCGTACCGAGCCGCTGCCATGAAAGTACCAGAGCGCATTTATCACTCCTTGGATCGATTATAGCCTGATATCTTCTGTGGATACCACGCACACGGGTTGTGAACGAGTTTTCAGCCATTGCAGATTACTCGATCGGATCCGCCATTTTATCGCTTACCCAGATCATATAAACATATAGTATTAGGATATAAAACCGCTCATTGTCGAACGGGTTACGAAGACTACGCATTACATTATCGTTTGTTATTGTGCTATTGATTATGCCGAACTCTCCGCTTAATATGAATTTGTTGTTAAGTATATGTTGATCAGAATACGATTTGAATATCGCGGTTTTGATGAGTTAATGGAGAACAACTTCTTCAGATTTTACATCTGTGAGTTAGTCGGTTCGGGTCGCTTCCCATGCTACCAACATGGTTGGGCCCGGCCAAGCCGGTGCATCACCGCTTCCACATTAGCAATAGAACTAGTTTAGTGTGTGTGTGTGTTGTTACAGTTTAATTTTGCTTCAATATCGTGTGGTTCACTCAACATTTATAGATTTGCTTTTTGTTTAGTATAGTTTCATTTTCATGGTGAATGCTTTCTTATATACACTACTGTCTAAACGTTTCAGGATCATGTTATTTCATTTCTTGACAGACTCGTTTTCCAGACCATATCTTTTCCTGCTGATGAATGCTAAACGCAGTACAGATGCCTGTAGAGTAGCATATGAATATGATTGCTTGGTTTTCGCTTTCTTTTGTTAACTTAGAGTAGCATGCATTTTTTCTTGGTTAAACAGTAGTTGCGTCGTGTGCTTAGGATAGATAGGTTATAGTTAGGAGCTCCTCGTACCAGTTAACAACATTAGATTTGTTTCTACTCGGCCAATGATTAGATTTGTTTTCCAGCTAGATAGCATTAGATTTGCTTTTTTGTAGTTAGCATTAGATTTGTTTTAACATTAGATTTGAGCTTCCCCAGATAGCTTAGATTTGTTTTCCTTCAGAGGTGGAAAATTAGATTGGTTTTGAATGCCCAGAATGAATGCGGTTCAGACAAGATCGTAGTGTCATGACTTAAATGATAATGTTGATGGTAGATGGTTAAACACAGAGTTAGAATGATTTTAGAGAAGTGTGCTTTTAAATCGTGCAAATAGTAATCTTAGCCTTGAGCACTAGATCGCTTTTGGTTAAGTGTTTAAGGATTTAAATAGGAAATGCTTAGTTTCAGGTTAGTCATTAGAATTCAAATTCTTAGAATAGGGGTGTGCTTTATTTTTAGGATAGTATTCGAATAAAGACTAGACGCTGTCCTGCACATACTGTGTAATGAATAAGCATACTAGCCCCGCTTGACAATTTAGTGATTCAGGACACTTAAAAGCTACAATTTAGCAAAATGACATTTTTGGTGCCGTTGTCAGAGTCGTTTAAAGGGTAAGAAGATAGTTGTTTGATTAATCTTAGGATGCATTTAGCTTGGTTTGGTGTTAGCAGGGTTGATAGTAAGAGCAACTGTGGAACAAAAGGGTGACAAACCAGTATATCTGTTCTCACAGGTACTCAGAAACTCAATCTCCCGGCTTTTCATTTCGTTTTATTATGATTTCATGAGAAATAGAGATTTTAGAGGTAGATTTATAAAAAATACAAACCCCAAAAGAAGTACTTAGACCTCCACCAAAAAGCAAAAGAAACTGAGATTGAAATCGGGCGAGGAAACTAGAACAAAATCCGTAACCAGGGAAGTACCATACACGCAGATCCCTCCAAACATGCAAGAATTATTGCCAGTTTTTACTCTAATTCCCATTACAAGAAGTTATTGCCCGTTTTACTCCACCTTCCTGCCACCCATTCCACAAAAACCCTCAGCAGCCTCAGAAACCACCACGTCCTACCATTCTGTTCACAACCCATTCTAAATCCAAACCATAGACCACCCTTACCACTTCATAACGCTGATTTCGTAATTCATCCAAAATTTTATAACATAAATCCCATTTCTCATACAAGAGGCATACCAAGGTCCGAAGAAGAATTCTAAATAAAATCCAGTTTCAAATAAAACAGTCTAAAAGCAATCATTGAAGAATACGAAGATGAGCCTTCACAGATAATTCCTCCTCACCAAGATACTGTAGATGTTATCATTCCAAGGTATGATCCGGAATCAATACCTCTAACACATACCAGATTCTGAAAGAGCCTCCTTTCCTTGAGAGGTTGTTCATTGAAAGACCAGTTATACAATCTGAGTTTGACATTATGATCGAACTAAGAAATGTCTGTGTTAAGATTCTTTGTCATACAATCGGCGATGTCCCTATCTATGCCAAAACTATCAAAGAATCAGATCAGAAGCCGTGGTCGAAATGTGAAGATCTGACTCCACAATACACTGCAGATTGTCGCCGACTATATTCTCCAAACATCTAGGACCGTAGCATACAACCTGTGAAACCCTAGTTTCAAAGTGGGACTATCAATGATGTATCTATTGGTAATACTTTTGTTGATCTAGGTGCAGCCATTAAAATAATGACTAAAGAATACAAAGGGGAATCAAGGTAATTAAACCAGCTTTTGCTCTTACTCCTAATAATTTTGAACTCAAGGCATGTAACTAATTATAAAACTCACTGAGTTCTTGATGACATTCTTGTAACTTTAGCCTCGCGGGAGTATCCTGTGGACTTCATGATAATTCATTCAAAGGGTCCCATTGAGGCCATCCAATCATCCTAGGGAGACCTTTGCTGGCCACATCCAACGCTTTCATAGGATGTCGCGGTGGAGACGTGTTTATTTCAAATGGCATTTCTTCACAAACTTACTCTGTTTCCACCTGCCCGGCCTGTTACACAAGAATTATGTTGGTTGAAGTACCCCTATTTTGAGAATGAGGATGAGGGGCCCTTATTCTCTGTTGATGAAATCCATGCACTAAAGGAACCTACCGAAGATGAAATTTTAAGCTGGCCTTTCTCAGAATGTAAATGAATTTCACAGTAATCTATCTCAAAGATTTATCAGATTTTCCGAGAGAATTTTCAGTAACGAAGTGATCTATTTTCTTCACTTTCCCATCCGTGGTTTTTACCGCTTCTGAATACTCAGGGCCATATAACATCCCAGTAGAACTCAGTCCCAATAGATGTCTATACATCAACTCCGAAATGAGTCTCAGACAACAGGAACAATTGACAAAAAAATTTGAAAGAACAGTCAGGGGATATTGCTTGGGAATACACCATATGAGGGGAGTGCATCCTGACACCTGCATTCACCTCATCTACATCCAACTAGGGATAGCCCCAGTAAGATAGCCACAGAGGTGCATGAATCCAATCCTGAAAGAGTTCGTAAAAGAAGAACTGCATAAATTGTTAAATGTTGGATTCATCTATCCAATTCTGCTCGAAAGAAGTGGGTTTCAACTCTTGTGGTGGTACCCAAGAAATTAACAGGAAAGGGGAGGATGTGTGTAGACTTTAGGAGCAAACAAAGCAACTCAAAGACTATTTCCTCTACCATTCATAGACGCCAGCTTTGATACCTCACCGGGTAAAAGATATTTCTTTCCTCGATGGTATAGCGGATTACACCAAATTCAGATTGTTCTCGAAGTTAATTGTGACAAGCATGTTCTACATGTCCTTGGGGAACTTATGCTTATAAAGTGTTGCCTTTGATTATGTAACGCCTGCTTAGACATTTCAGAGTTGTCCTGGTGTTTTGTCAATTTTGATTCACGCATCAGGTGGAGGTTTGGCATGGATGACTTACCGTTTATGGTAATATCTTCAAGAAGCCTTGAGTAACTTAGAAAAGTCCTGATCCGCCAGTTAAGAATCAAATCTATCCTCAGCCATGAAAAATGAAATGTTCTTAATCAAGGGATTGTGTTACCACCATTTGTCCAAGCAGAGGGAATCAAGGTAGACTCCAAATTAAGATTGAAGTGATCAAGTAAACTTCCGCCCAGCGACCCAAAAGATGCAGAAGATTTAGCATGCTGGCTACCACCGATGATCTACTGAAAATTTCACAAAGAAGCCAGCCCCATGTTTTAAACTCAACACGGTTGATACAAAACCTGCTGGATGACAATTGCCGTGAGCGCTTTTGAGGAGCAGCAAAATTGTCTATGGCACCTGTCCTTAGGGGGGCCAAATTGGTCCCTTCCCTTTTATATCTGTACTGATGCCTCGCATAATCGCCTAGGAGGAGTGCTTGGGAAAAAGAGAACCAACAGAACTACGCCATCTACTTTACCAGCAAGAACTTCTAACCCCCGAATTGAACTAATACCACAAAAGAATTATTAGGAGAGTTCATTCCATCAACAAATTTCGCTACTATATCACTGGATATGAGGTGTTTGTACACACGGACCACCCCGCAATTCGATTCTTAATGAAAAAACCAATCACTTCATCGGGAAGAATCACCCAATGGCATTTGCCGCTTCAAGAATTCAATATTACCATCGTTGATCGGCCAGGAAAGAAAAATGTAGTTGCAGATTTTCTTTCTCGTATTCCCCAAGGTAGTACCGATCAGCGGGATCTATGACTTCCCGATGAACAATTTCATTTGCAGAAGCATGTGACTCCCTTTGGTTTGCGATACAAAGAAATTATCTAGCCACGGAAGACTACTGTTCTAATACCTATCGCCTCCAATAAAGGAAAAGAATTATCCAACAAACATGCTTACTATTCTTGGGCAGGAATATATTTCTATACAAGTCCCCGACATGACGATAGGAGATGTGTCCGGAAGATGAAATTCCTGAGATCTTCCAGTTCGCCATGATGGGCTCCTTGCGGACGACATTTCTCCGACAAGAGAACAAGAGTATAAAGTCTTTAAAAATGATACTACAATGGACACTGTTCAAAGATGCAAAAAAAATACGTAAGAAGCTGTGACGGTTGTCAAAGGATGGGAAGGCCAACAGCAGATGAAATTCCTTGGCACCATTAAGTCTATTGAACCATTTGATAAATGGGCATTAGACTTTAGGGCCAATTGCTCGATGTCTAGGAAGAAGAAGTACATATTGGTGTGTACAGATTTTGTGACCAAGTGGGTAGAGGCAAAGTCCTTATATCAAGAAACTGAGAAATAAGTGATTGAGTTTATGTACGGAAATCTTTACCCGCTTCTGTGTTCCACGAGATATTGTTACTCATCAAGGTGCCCAATTTACTTCCAAATTGATGAAAGAAGTCACCGACAGATATGGGATCAAACATCAAAGTCCTCTCTCTACCATCCACAAGCCAATGGCAAGTGGAATCTACAAACAAAGTTCCGGAAGCCATCTCACTCAAGACATACACTGTATCATAGAGATCAAGGAGCAGACTCTCGTGGTTTTATATACCGACTACAAGGAGGAATACTTAATCGTCATAATTCCCACGAGCTAGTATTCAAACAAATTCCCTCGCCTCTCCCCATAGAATTCCAGTCCATACATTTCGGCCAAGCAGCGGTAATTAGTTGATTTGAGTGGAAGCTCAAGCAAAGGACTAAATCCTAATGAATTAGAATACAAGGTGATGCTCTCTTCAAAGGACCATCCTTGTAAAAAATCAACGAGCAAGTGGCATGACAAGTACATCAAGAAAGCATTTCCAACTAGGGGATTGGGCATTACTCTTTGATTCCGTGATACAAAATCCTTTCAAAGGAACTCACCAACGAGATGGTTGGGACCTTACTTAAGTGGAAATTGTTTTCGAGTAATCTGCTTCGCCAAGATTAAAACTATAGGACGATTCCTTAACTCTTCAGAGTGAATGGACACCATTGAAAGTGTACAAATAAGCCTTTTGTCAAAGGACGATTTCTTGCAAGAAGTGGCTAAGCAAACATAACCGAAGATAGTAGGAGAGGAGTCTTCCTCCTTTCCGCCTCCCTTCCCCCCCCCCAACAACAAAAAAAAAAAAAAAAAAAAAAAAAAAAAAAATCAACAACATAAAAGCAAAAACATTTGTTTCTTCTTTGAATGCTGATTTGTTTTCAGCTTTTACAGGCTTCGTAAGAATGAGTGCAGAACTGAATTCCCAATAGTTAAGGAGGTAAGATTGTTTATTTCATGAGAATTTCTTAGTCAAGTATGGCTAACTTGTTTTGCACCGGTACATTCGAGCTTGTTTGCTCCCTTCGCTTGCTCATTAAAATATGAAGGGCCATTTATCATGAAGGATTATTCTTTACCAGACCCGGTGAATTACCATGGGAAAGAAAACCCCTTAGAGTCTCCTTTTAGCATTTCCTCAGACTCTCCAACATGAGGAAGCAATGAGCATGAAACAGCTTGGGCTCATAAAACTACGCGCGTTTATCATTCCGAACATTAAGTGACTGCAAAATCTTTTTCTGCGCTTGTGTTGAATGATGTGGAATACGCTAAGGTCCACATTCCAAAAAGTCTCACTCCATTGACACATTATCCGGGAGCGTAGATTAGAGATTATCTTCAAGACCTTTGACTCGTGACGCTCCTCAATGTATGATGTCTTTGCTAACGTACCATGGGAATACACCAATGTGTCTTAGTTGATAGATCCTACAGGTGAATCGACATCTACTAATTCTATTCAGACTCGCTCTAGGATGTGCTTGAGGTACCTTGATGCCCATTGACATCACAGTGGGGTCATCTCGCATCGGTTAACAGTAGATCCATTAATGGTCAGTAATCCGATGATTTCTGCTTGTGTTCGACTTTCGGCACATATATTCACACATCTGCATTCTTGTACCGTGAAATCGAAGCTCGTCAGTTTGAAGACATGTTTCGGATTTTTCTCGCAATTGCACGTGAATCAGTCCAAGGGTCATCGGTATTACTCGTCGTTGAAGTACACAGAAACTTCTCTTCGTAATCGGTATTATTTGGTTCGTTCTTTCAGATTTTCCGAATATTCCAAGGTACCACCAAGCATCACATCAGGTTTGTACATGTGTCCATCAAGTTATTCTAAGTGTACCATGTTGTTCGTGCTTTTTCAAATCCAAGCTTAGTTTCAGAAGATGGTCTTACAGCAAGGCTTGTATATCAATGAAGAAAGGTCAGATTGCTGAACATTTAGTGGTACCAGTTAGTACCTGCCAAGGTTCTTCACTTATAGGTATAAAAAGAACCGTGAGCGCTTGGCACGTTGCATGCCTTCGTAACTCGCATCATCCTCAAACGATTATTTTACAACTAACCTTTACATAACAAGGTAAAGGTAATGTGACTTAGGTACGTATAAGTTCATATCGATTAAATTGCATTAAAGCTGCATACTAATCGTTTGAATTATGAGTACCTTAACTACCCTTTAACATTCCATCATTTCTACGCTTGGCACCTAATCACCTAATTTCATGGCATTTCGTGTGATGAACATCCGCCATAACCGGACTTGTTTCGATTTGACTCGATTATCATAATTCTACACCCCGTACGATCTCCAACATAACCCAACACCTTACCCGAATCCATAACGATTCAAATCGTGTAATAAAACCCGACCGTTTATTTCACAAAACTCCATACTGCATCCTTCCATTTCCTCGCTCTTGTCGCCCTCAAACAACCTCCATTGCTAATCGCCATTCTCCCCGATATACTAAAAGGAGCTATGGTCAGCTTAACCGCCATGAACTCCGGTGACCTATGCTGACCTCGAAGTCTTCCAATATAGCCAATGAGGGAAATTTTCAAACAAGCCGGATGGGAACAATTCCTGAGAAAGTTCAATGGATACAATGGTGCCATTACCCTGCACTCCGCTACGATTTTGATGGAGAGACAGCTAAGGTGGGTGGATTGGAGTTCAGAGTTACAGAGGAGTTTATCGCAGGAGCAGTTGAGTTGCCCACCGCCGAGAGGGTGGATGAAGGGCAACCCGGACAAGGAGCTCGCTGCGGAAATTGTTAGCAAACCCCGCGATCAAACATGAAAATGGACCGGGTTGACGCCTCAGCGCTTTGGTTATTTCTCACAAGGCCGCTTTATCATCATCCTTTCAAATGTATTTAATGCGTATGAGGGTCATACACTATTCTCTCTTCCTCGCCACGCTCGATTACCGTGACTTTGCTGTGTACCTTTGTTGAATAACACCATTTTTCCGTTAAAAAGTTTGAAAGGAAATGGTCAGAGCAAGTTCAAAGGATTAGTAAAGAATTTAGGGGGAGCCTGTTTAACTTCGGTTTGGTCAAGATTTTAATTACATGTGCATTATCGGAAAAACAAGAGTCTTGGGATCTTTGAAAGGCAAAACCTCGCCGGCTCAACTAAAGGCTAAAAAGGTGAAGCCTATTTCCCAACCTAAAAAGCCGGTTCCTAAGAGAAGGAAGGCCAAGACCCAAACTGTTGAAAACCCCGAGCCCAACTCGTCTATGCATGGCGAGAGACTAATGTCGGTGAAGTACTCACCACACTCTATCGAAATGGACGCTATGCCCTAGTCCTTCCCAACAATCATAATACTGTCATCAATATCGAGGAGCTAATTGAGCCGATTGGTCAGCCTGGAGGAACCCTAAGAGGAGGTGAAAAATCCTACTGTCAAGGATGGACAATTCAGTCCCTAACTACCCCACGCAAGAAGGAATGAAGAGTACAGATACACGAGGAGGCCCCGAGCCATCTGAGATGATATGGACATTATCTCAGCTCGTCAGGAAAAATCGTAGGACCAATCATCGGGCATCCACACCTAAGAAAATTGTGCAAAATGAACTGCTTTTCAGAACCAGCCAAGATTCTGCTCAGACACCAATGTAACTCCAATTTCGATCTCTAATTTCGCTAATTACATGAACCTCATCCACTGATACTTCACACTCAGTCCTGGCCCCATTCGCATCAATTGCTCTATCAAAGAATCAGCCCCATCGTAACTTCGATCCAATGATAATTTCACTTAACACACTCCGTGACGCCTTTTACCCCTCGATAGTTCCCTCCGTATCTATCGCCCATCAATTCCATACCGCCCCCGCTCGCCAGAGCCCCCGAGAAGCATACATGCATCTAGCCCTCATCACAGCCTGTGCCAAGATCGACATTTGAAACTCATCGCCAACTCTCCTCCAGCCGAACCTTCAAGCCAATGGTGAAGAAGTTAGAAAGCAGGAACAAGAGAATAAAGGAGAAATTGTTACGAGTACCGGCACCGACAGCATGTGAAAACCGAAAACGAAGCCCTAAAGCTCGTGGCGACCCACCTCTCATCAAGAATCGATGGTTAAAGCGAGAAAGCAAGACATTGTCAAAGGAGCAGGCAGCTTCAAAGGATTGGCGCAAAAGCATGTCATCTTTAACAGAGTTCTTAAGAAAGAACCGAGAAATCTGAAGAAGCAAGAAAAACTCTGCATGTTGGCTGCGCTTGTCGCGAACTCGGCGGATGGCCACCAAGTTTTGATTCCTTTGTTGCCCGAGGACAAAAGAACTCCAGCAGGGTATGTTGGTCTCCGGTTTTGACTATGTTCTTCGTTCATACTACTTACCATTGACCTCCAACTATATGCCAAGACACCCTTTTTTTACCTCCTTTTGATATAATCCACATCCCTTTACCACCAAAGGGTCACCATACCTTTGAAATTCAAGTTATTATTATGCATTTTTAATACTTTAATTTGATAAATGAGCTAATATCACTTGCGTAGGTACCATTTCTATTCTTGGCGCAGTGTTCCGGTACTGTGCACCAACTCACAATCAGAAATGCGGCCTTCAGTGTGGAGCAGTTCGAAACCGATGTATCATGGCATGCGTTATGGTTCCAAGAGGGAGATAGCAGAGTCACAGCCACCGGAGCCGCTGCCACAGAGTACCGAGCGATGATAATTGGATCGACATGTTTGTAATTCACACTTCGTGACACCACGTGTCACGAATATGTGAAACGAAGTTTTCGGGCCCATTGCAAGATTACTCTCGTATCAGGGATCCGTTGCTTTACGCTTTCTATCTAAGACTGTTACAAACAATAAGACTATTATATAAACCCGTGTTCATTGATGAGAACGGGTTACGGGCACTACGATTACCATTATCATGGTTATTGCTATTGATTATGCTGAACCTCTGATTAATATGAATTGTCGCTGCATAAATGTTGACTGTAACATGATCTGAACATCGTGTTTTTAATGAGTTAATAGAGCACAGAGTTACATCGTATTTACATCGTGGTGAGTTAGTCGGTTCGTCAGTTTCTCCTACAACGTCATATTGCTTATTGGGTCTGCCAAGCCGGGTGCACGCCGCTGTTTCACTAGCAATAGAACTAGTTTAGTGTGTGTGTGTTGTTACAGTTTAGCTTTGCTTCAATATCGTGTGGTTTGCTCAGCATTATAGATTTGCTTTTGGTTTAGTATAGTTCTTCATTTTCTTCATGGTGTGTGGAATGCTTATATACACTATCAAACGCCAGACCGTATGACCCATTCCTTGCAATGCACTGATTTTCAGACCATCTTTTCCCCGTTGATGAATGCTAACGCAGATCGATGTTCGAGAGTAGCATGGTTATGATTGTTTCATTTTCGCTTCTTTCTTTAACTTGTGAGTAGCATGCATTTTGCTTGGTTAAAGAGTAGTTGCGTTGTGTGCTTAGAATAGATAGGTTACAATTAGAGTTCAAACAAATGCTTAATGTATGATTAGATTTGGTTTACCAGCTTAACAAAGATAGATTTGTTTTCCACGATAGCATTAGATTTGATTTTCTGTAGTTGGCATTAGATTTGCTTTAGCATTAGATTTTTTTTCCAGTTAGATAGTGTTAGATTTGTTTTCCTATAGGTAGAACTAGATTGGTTTTGAATGCCCGGAATGAATGCAGCTCGCATGCAAAGACTGCGGTGTCATGACTAAAATGATAATGCCGATGGTAGATGGTTAAACACAGAATTAGAATGATTTTGTAGAATTGTGCTTTGAACAGGAATAGCAATCTTAACCTTTGAGCACTAGACCCATTTTGCTTCTGCTTATGATTTCATAGGAAATGCTAAGTTTTGAGAGTTAGTCATCAGAATTCAAATTCTTAGAATAGGTGTGTGATTTATTTTTAGGATAGCATTCGAATAAAAGACTAGACGCTTGCCTGCACATACTGTGTATCAGCTCGAAGTATACTAGCCCTGGTTTGACAATTTAGTGATTCGGGACACTTAAAAGCTACAATTTAGCAGCCTGACATTTTTCCCACCAAAATTGCAACTTAGTTTTTGTATTTGTTAGTATCCATATTTGCAGGGTCAAATTGTGGCCTTAAAAGGCGCTATAAGAAGTTCCAAACTCCGATAACAAAATTCACTAAAGTAGCACCACAACTGTTCTATTTTGCTCCATATGCTTGCCTATTTTATTGTGCTACTCCTATCACTTCTTTGAAACATCCATTTCCAATGCCAAATCTCATTTTGTAGAATTTTATTTTTAATATAAAATCATTATGTTAGTTTTGATTTTATATTTTAAATAAAATAAATTAAATTAAAAATAAAATAAAAACCCACTTATTCTCTCACCTACCTATCCCACTCATTATCTCACCTCACCCCACTCATCCACCTCACCATTCCACTCTCATTTCCACTCTACGTTTATTCCATTTATCATAATTACTTTATATTATAACTACCACTCCATTTATAAATGACATAGAAATTCTCATGAGTTATTGGCATAAGAAAGATAACGTGCCATTGAATCAAAAGCGCTATTGTAGCGACTTCTATTGAATTTAAAAACGTAGACATTACCAAAGCCAAGGGGAAAGCTTGCGAAAATGTAAGCAATGCTCAACGCATAGATCAAGCTTCCAGATCATTGCCAAATGCCAAGTGTTAGGGTCAAATGTCAAGCGTGTGTCCAACGCAAAATGAATGCATGTTAGGTGAAAGGGTGTTCTCCTAAATGCTATGAAGTTTTAGATTGTTGAAAGAAGTGTTATTTGCTTGAGGAAAATCACAAACGAAAAGTATTTCAAGCATACAAGATATCTTTTCTTTTGGTGATTTTGAGGTCTCAATTCCAATTCTGCCTGGAGATTTCATTGCATGTTGGTTTCATCAATGGAGACAAAATGATATAAAAGTTCAAATCAATACAACTTTCAATTTAGTGCTCAATTCAAGCTATACGAGTTACTAATGGAGGAGCATGTTGTGCAACTGTAACATCTTATGAAGGATTTGAAACTACCATACAATAGACATTTCAAAAATTTGTTGAGAAAGGGAAGATTGAGATTACACCTAATGTTAAGCCTCCTGCTATACCTGAAAATATGTAGGTGACATCTTGGAAACAAATATTCAATATTCCAGAAAAAAAGGATTTGTACAAGAAACTAGATAAAAGAGCATTTTAAAGGATATGTTAATTGGTTGATTTCAAAGAAAAGACCCAGCTGGAAGTTGAACAAATCATGGAGCATATATCTTGAGTCTCTAGGTGGTAGAGCACCCTACTATCATGAGATTCCAAGAAGATTGTAGACCAAGTGGATCATTTGGACTATGGAAGTACTATTCAGGATGCAACAAAAGTTGTTGAGATTGATTCTAAATATACAGAAAAGTATATTGTTGGCAAGTCTTGTGTGGCTTACAGAACAATTGGAGGATTATTTTGATGATGATTATCTTGTTATTAATTGCCCAGATTCGAGCTGGAAAGGAGAAATCAACAGGTGGCAGTCAAAACCATATCCAGGATTTCCAGGACACACAGCAAAAATTAAGGCCGTTATCATTTCCAAATTTAATGGCAGATGTTGAGTGTATCTAGACATCAAATCATCAACTAGTTAATAATCAAAAGTATTTCCAGGTTTTGAAACATGAGGTCGAAGATTTTTCCCATATTTGATGAAGAAAGATCAATTTGATCAGTCCAACAATCCTAGATCTCTTGCATTTATTGGATATCTTCTTTATTTTTAGATTTTTTGTTTCCTAAGAAATAGTTCAATTTGTTTAGTGTACTTTGATATAAAGTCTTTAAGTCTTAGAAATTGGGGGGGATTCAGTTCGAGGGACGGAGAGAGAGTTGCAGAAGGTGAACAGCCTATGTAATACTTTAAAAAACAATTGTGAAGACTTCTATTTAAAGATCTCAATTGATAACAAAGTTTATGATCAATTTGTTTTCCTTAGTTCATCATTTTTTTTTCTTTCATCTACTTGAATATGTTTGTTGCTATAGGATATATGCATGCAATTCTGTGCTGAGAAGACTATAGTATAATGATATATTGTTTTTTTTTCCACAACCTTATTCTAGTCTTTAATTCATGTTTAGAAAGGATTTATGAATATTGGATTATTCTTCCATTGTTAGACACATTGAAGATCATGGTGTTCTTTGATTGTCTTAAGTTTTGTTTCCTCACATTGCCTCATTTCACTTATTTATAACATTATCGTTGATCTAAGTTTTTTTAGGTTGACCTGCTACCCATAGAATGTTAAGACAAGGTTAGTTGTTTTAATGGAATCCATGCCCAATGGATAGATGTTGAGTTGTAGTTAGCTCGCTGGCCTCTTGCTGATCCTACCACTCTCAAAGTTTTCCTAAACCTTTTCAAAGCCTCTTTAACCCAATTAAACCAAGGTGTGCTAGGCTTGACTCAATAGCAGTCTTGAGTCAACTTCTAGCGATAACATCTTTTGGTGTCGTTGTCGGGGAGCGAAGAACGAAGTGATCTTCCCTGGGATAACGCCATTGATCAGATTCTCTTATTGATGGTGAACATATATCACACTGCATACTCTTTCACCTGGCGGCTCCACAATCTAAGACTCCACTGGAGGAAGAATCTTGTTAACAGAAAAATGAAAACACAGAAGGAAAAAACCAAGTATTAGCTCATTATCTTTCTCCATGAACTTTTGTTCTTCTCTATCAGCTCGTTCTTGTCTTTCCCTTTGCATGTAAAGAGGATCATCCTATTTTTTGTTTATTCAGATGATTGTAAACCTACAAATTCATATTCTCCCCCGAGTAATGAGGATTTGTCCTCTTCATGCACTATTGACCTTGATTTATCATTTGAACCTATTGATAAAGGTGAGGTTTATGTTTCAATTTCTCCTGAAATTGACTCATATTGTAAACCTGTGGATTACGAAGTTGATATACCTTTTGAGGTCCCTGTTGAACCTTGCAATCATCCAATTGACCTTTGTGTTCATCCTTCTGAAGTTCAATTAAGAATCAGAGAATTTTTTAAACCTCTCAAGTTGCCTCCTATCCTAAATGATTACCCTCCTATGTTCTTTGATTACCTTCCTGTGTTTAAAGGAGACAATCGTGTTACAACTGAAAAGCACATGGAAGCTTTTGAGGATTTCATTGATAATTTCGAAATCATGCATGAGGATATTATTTTGAGGTTATTTTCCAAATCCTTGGTCGGGGATGCCTCTTTGTGGTTTAGAAATCTGAAGGCTTGTACTATTTGTTCATGGACTGATTTTCATCGTGTATTCCTGAGATATTGGGGTGAAAACAAATTTGTTGATAAGTATTTGATCGAACTTTATAATATGAGAAGGGGGAAGGATGAAGCCCTTTCTCCATTCAATAGGAGGTTCCATAATTTTTATTACAGTATGCCTTTGGAAATCCGACCTTCTGAAACTGCTGCCATAATATATTATACGCTAGCTCAACATCCTGAGTTGTTCATTTATCTTAGAGAGAGGAAATCCTCATTCCTTGAACAAATGTTTACTAATGTTGAGGAGATCGAGGAGAATTTTTGAGCCTATGGGAAGCTTCCAAAGCAGTTTTGGGATGGAAGTTTTGAACAAAGCAAAGCTTGTGAGCAGCACGAATCATATTTGGATGCAAATCAACTAGAAGAAGGATATGGACAGGAGGATGTTTATGAACAAAACTCGGATTTGGGAAAACTTTCTGCATCATTTCAGATTTCAATTATTTTTTAGGTCTTGAAATTGATAAATATGATTTTTCTACTAATGAGAATGCATATTTATATGCTCATAACTGATACCAGCAAGGTGAATTACAAATACAGTTAACTATTTTTCTAGTTTTGAGCCAAGAGCTTATTGTGTTTATGAGGATGATCATGAGGGTCATTTTTCAAAGGACAATTTTTTTTGTGGAAGGTTTTCAGTTGATCATAGTAGGAACCC